>JAJHUR010138819.1:0-30481 GCA_027495735.1 Lutjanus campechanus
AGTAACTACCTACATTTACTCAAGTACTGTTCTTAAATTGGCTACAAAGTTGAGATACTTGTACTTTATTTGAGTGTTTCAGTTTGGTGCAACTTTATATTTCTCCACTACCCATCAGACAAATACTCTACTTTTTAGTCCACTACATTTGTCTGACAGCTTTAGTTACTAGCTACATTTCAGATTACATTTTTTAATACCTGTCCTGTTCAGTGAAATCCATGTATCTAGCTGAACTAAACTAGTTGATTTGTAATTTGAATGTTTGTGGTAAACTGGAGGATGAAGTGTTCATTTATAGTTATCATTTATAGAGAAATTAACTACTTAAAAAACCCTCTTGGATTAGCTGAAAAATACATTGTCACAGAGCCGAAAACAGGACTCAGCTTTTAATAAGTGCACGTTGTATGGGCACCAAAATCATAAGCATGGCCAGTAAAATCATTGAAAAGGAGTAGAAACAACTGGAACACATATGTATATGTGTATATATACATGTGTGTGTATGTATGTATGTATATATATATATATATATATATATATATATATATATATATAAACTCAGATGAAACAAAAAGCCATGTTCTAGAGCACCTGCAGCATCCAAGAACATTCATGAAAAGTTCTCCATACCAAATGCAATACCTTTGCTAAATTAATTCATTCAGACTGGAACCATGTGCGTTATTGTTGCCTGTACTATGCCTCATTATCATCATTATTATTATCATTATTGTTATTGTTATTATTATTATTATTATTATTAGTAGTAGTAGTAGTAGTAGTAGTAGTAGTAGTAATAGTACTACTGTTCTGCTAGTCTGTTTTCAGAAGATTACATAGTACAGAGATGGCTTTGAAGCAACATTTTGGCAGAAAATGACTTAAAATGTAATTTAAACAGTTAAATAAATAAACAGAATTTAAGGACTTTAGGTGGTGGTTTGTCTAATTTTTTAGGTGGGTGGAGTTCTGCTGGGGGAATTTGGACTCATGACCTCAGTATTTCCAACGTCCTGGCTACGGCCCTACTTTGAATGTAACATATTGAGCCCACAGGGGAAATTTCTTCAATATGCAGGACCAAATTTAGCAGAACATAGAAGCATGACAGTGGAAACAATAAACACCCACACAGGCTCCAGTAAAGAGGAGGAAGAAACAGATGAAGTGAGTAAGGCTGAGTAGGCTTTGGTAAACTTGATTAAGGTTTCAAAAGAAACAAGCACACTGCATGGAATTTATGGCTGTAACTAATGATTCTTTTAATTATCAGTTAATCTGCTGATTATTTCATCAATTACTGACATATTTGAATGTTTGTATTGTCTGACCAGGTGTCTAAAACCTGATGATATTGGGTTTACTATCATAGAGGACTGAAAAAACAGCAAATATTCACATTTGTCAAAGCTGAAACCAGCAAGTCCAAGTCCAATTTACTATCTTGACTGACTGATGACTTGTTTGTATGCGACTGGTTGTTATACTGTAACAGTAATAGAATGATTATTAGTGCTTTCACAAAATTTTTACACAGTGAGATTTTTTTTTTATAAATAATCTTAAGTAAAGTGGATATAATGACTCAGTGGGTAAAGGTAGTAGGTGATTGGAGCGGGGAAACCATACCCCAAAATGTACTAAATGCATCCCATTGCCACTTTGTCACATTGCCAATTTAAAAGGAAAAGGTGCAGAACTGTGGACATAGGCTGAAATATAACACCCCCTTGGTATGTGCTGTAAACACATATTTACAATTGTAAATCATAAGAATCACTTTAGGTCTACAATAATGATAAATGAACATTTAAAATGTTTTCATGTGTTACAACAGACAGGAGTGAACTGCAGACAGGAGAGATGCTTTTAGCTGTTTATATATTTCCATTTACCTCTGGTGACTCTCGTGGCTTAATGTGGATTCTTGTAAAGCTGTCATCTGTTGTGAAGTTAGCTGACACCGTGAGTGAATGTTTTTGTTTTGGGGTTTTTTGAAGTACTTCATCAACCTCATTCTAAACCTAATTTGTTTTAGTGCTGTGATATGAATCCAGTGATTGGAAGTCATTTCAAGAACATTGTATGAGACCAGGTTGCAGTGGACTAGAATTGTAAAAGTTAGCATCATTCATTCAAATATCTCTTGCCAACCTACCTTGGCTGTAGGCTAACCGCTCCATACTCTCACTGTGAGTGATGCCCCAGCGGTGGAGACTCTGAGGGGAGTACATGGTGAGTGGGGCTCTCCTCTGCCCGCTGCCTTGTTGCAAAGAGGAGAAATCAAGCAGATCACTGAGTCCTCAAGTGGCCTGCTCTGGTCTGGTTTTCTGTTTCCCAGGATTATCTGATTCCCTGGAACCAGATGGCCCTCCCTCCTGAACTGTTGTGGACTGTTTTGGCTTTTACTCATATGGTGCGTTCCAGTTTGGTCAGGTGTGATCACAGTCTCAGGGTGTGCTGGGCTTCTGCTGAGCTGACAGGACAGCCTGGGACAAAACAGATGGTGGAGACAGACTGAATAAGATCTTAAAATTAGGGAGATTAGATATATAAGGATGTAAAATCTCACCATTGTTGAATACTATAACATGCTTGGCTGAACACCAGGTACAGGTGGTACACAACAGGTAGCCAACCAGGTTGTGCAGTAAACACGCAGCAAAATTTACAGGATAGTTTCACAGTATGAAGATGTTGTATTAGTTATTGTGCCTTTTGTCTCTTTTTTGGCAGAAAAAAAAAGAAAGAAGTGTAGTGAGGTGGAGAGAGTAACCATAACTAAGAGCAGTATAAGAGGTGCTGGATTATTTACACAATATTATCATACTGCATGTTTATTATTAATGATATATAAATATTTCATTTTTTAAATATCACAGTTAGTATATTGCAACATCCCAGTGGTAAATTATGATTTTAATAGTAGTGCGATTGATAACATAGTGTAATGCCTACTTGGATAAGAATAAAATTACATGCTTGAAAAAGTACTTATAAAAGTTTAAGTACCCCAAAAATGACTTAGGCTGTAATTTATTACTTCCATCCCTGCTCAAAATGTGCTTGTATAATATGAACTCAAAGTTTAGTCCTTGTTATTGTCCCTGTAACAGACCATTATATTTCCCACCACTCACGCCACAGGATGAGGCGGTTCACTATCCCTCAGATATCCTACTAAACTCTAAAACAATATCTTGATTCAAGGTGAGAATAGTGCAGTAACCACCAAAATTTACACTTTTTTTTAAATAAAAGGAGTTTTACCTTTTCTTCCTAGTAGCAGCTTATGAGCAATGCATCCAGTAGGCCTTCATCATAGTGCCACCATAGTATGGACATAAAATCCTCCAATCACACCAATTGAAGTACATGAGATCCATTATAACACGCAGTGAGAGAAACCGTAGGACCATGGAGGCTACAGTAAAATGCATTACAAGGACCACTTCTCTTGTTCTGCTTCTCATCCTCTGTTTGCCATACTCTCATACTCTCTCTCTAATAGCTCAGGGCTGACCAGGGATCATATGACCGGCTTCTTGCGGATCCGCACTCTCCTGAGCTGATTGTATCCAGCCTGTGTTAATTCTCTGAATGGCTGCTTCCCAGTCCACTCAGTAGAGAATTTTTAATTCAGGCCGCTGCTGCCTTTCCGTTGACATCAATGTCTTTTTTTGTGTAATTTTCTCTGTTGACCAGACTGTTTACTTGCATGCATTTTCTCTGTATATGTAGGCCCTTATACCCCATGATTTTTTGACTTATTGTTTGACTTGACTTTTTTTTCCCATTTTGCTAGCTCTTTGCTTCCCTATTAATATCACAAAAGTCATCATCAAAAAAGTGTAAGTGTCTCTTTGTCTTTCTGTGTGGTTGTTTGTGCTTTACTCAGGCTGTTTATACATTTCCCTGCCTGTCTGTAGGTAAGTTCCTATAACACTGCCACATTTAAAAATCACCAATACTAGCAATAAATAACTATGCATCACGATTTGGGCTTAAAACATATTTGAATTTAAAGTAATTGAAAGGAATGCACAATATGATTTTTTTAATTTGAACCAATAATCAGCTGCTTCTCATGGCTGATACTGATAAGATTACCAATAATTTAAAATGTTTGTATTTTGAACAGAGGTTCATATAAACCTGTAGCTTATGCACACCTGAGGGTAATTATTAATTAACAATTAATTATTAATTCTTTTTAACTTAGTTATTTATTAATTTGTATTAAATATAAAGTGAAATATAAAATATAAAGTGTGTAAGGAGTAAAGACATGCATCACCTAGTAGAATAACAATATAAGTAAGATAAGTAAAGTGAAAAAGTAAACTAAAATAAATGAAAATAGAAAAAGTAGTATTGGCAATGACGATATTGGGCATGATAATAATAATAATAAAAAATAATAGTGCACATGATATTAAAACATGATATTAAATGTAATAGAAAAGTACAACATAATATTGCAAAAAAAAAATACAAAAACAACACATAATATGTGTTACTTTCAAAAATTCACATACATATTTTGGCTGTTATAGAGCATGTTTCCTAAGTATTCACATCAAATGCACATAATCTGTCAAGTCAGATATTATATATTTATCAGCTATAATTTTATTATCACAATAATAAATAATTAAAATTTCACATTATTCTACAATAATTTATCGACCCCTATATTTATCATGCATCCTTAGTAACTGATTTAGTATTTTCATCCTAATGGAAGTGAAAAAAGAAAAATAGGCTTTTGAATTCAGAATCTCATGCATCTACATTTTGATTTCACATCCATAGTATACATGGGACAGGCTTTTTCTCAGTTTATCATCTGCATCATTTCTCCATTTCTGTCCTCCAGCCCTACACCCATCTTTCTCCTCCACTCTGTCTGTCTCATGTCTCCCTGTCTCTGAACCACACCTAAACAAACACACTACTAAGCAGCACTTCCAGGGTGGTATGTTTATACCATATGACCATGTTCATTACCGTAAGAACACGCCCTTCTTAATGACAGACAGCCAGAGAAACCAATCAATAGTCTTCTGTGATTCATCTTCCCACCAATAGGAGCATGATGCTGTTTCATCGTAGTAACCAGCCTTTCATTCTGCAGCAGTGCTGGAAGTGGTGCTATGCCCACAAATTCTGATACACTGATTTATCAATATCATTATCAAGAAAAACAATGAACCGTGCTTCTATTGTCCAGTAATAGCAGAACTAACAATGTAGAAGACAAAAAAAGTATGATCAGAACCTGTAAAGTCATTACTGTAAATATACTGGATATGTTTCCCACCATCCTCCCTTACGAACATGTTCTGTATGTTATCATGTGAATGTTGAATCTCACCTCAGGCAGTAGAAAGTGGAGTGTTGATCCTGATTTCTGCAGCTTGTCAGCACTCAGTAGTCTGGTCCAAAACAGGATAAGTCTATGTTCTGGTCCAGTATGCAGAGTCTGAGGCGATGACTCGGTGGAAGCTTCTACAGCTCTGAAGCCGGTACACGCTCTGGAGATATCACCAACAGAAACCACAACCATCACCCCACACAGCACCCAATGACAAGAGAGCAGGAAGCCTGGGAGAGGGGGAGGGGTGTGGGGGTAACACAGCAGAGAGAGAGAGAGAGAGAGAGAGAGAGGGAGGGAGGGGGCTCGTACAGGAGGGGTTGAATCCAGTTAGGAGGAGAGGAGAGGAGAGAGATGATGGGTGGGGGGAGCACAGCAGAGCAGTGTTGACAAAATACAAACACAGCAGCAGCAGGAAGAGAGAGAGTAACACATGAGGAGCAATGACTTATACACTCCACCCACACATCAGCATCATACACTGTTCATATGAATGAAATACATGATGATATGAATGAAAACATACACATGTTGAACTGAACAATGATTTCTGCAACAGAGGAGGGTCAAGCCTACAGTTACCAACCAATCACTGACTGGGGATTGAACGGAGAGAGGGAGGTTCTTGTGTGATGGATGACCAGAGATTGGTGTGTGTGTGTGTGTGTGTGTGTGTGTGTGTGTGTGTGTGTGTGTAAGTGAATGACTTTGCAGCTAAGACAATGAAATAGTATCACTGCAGCTAGAAGGTACTCTCAGTGAAATACTAAACAAAGCTGCTCAGACTTTTCTATAAACCGAGAAGGCACAAAGGATGAGCAGGAAAAGAGATTCTCCTACACTTGGGTGCATGATAATAACAAATACTTCATGATCAAATCAGCAATTTGTTACCATTTTTATTATGTCCCACTTCAGAAGCAAAAAATAAAGTTCACGCCCCACAACAATTATGAAATAAAGCTCAGCATAATAGGATCAGCAAACTTGTTTGTTTATTTTCCTCACATATATCATATTCATATTCATATTCATGTTTCTCTTAGCTCATTTTGTGCTAAATGCTTATCAACAGCGCACAAGGGCACTCTTTATTTGATGGGTTTAAAAGGCACAGTGATGTGCCTTAGATATGTTTCAATTGTCATGTAGGAAGTGTACCTTTGTTTTCTTTCGCTCCGTCTGTATTTTGATGTTTGCTACTGATTTGTCTTGTTTTGTTTGTGGTGTCTTATAAGCCCATGAGGGCTGGGCACCTTTTTGGTGCATGACACTTTGAAAAATAAATGATCTATCTATCTTATCTTATCATTCAACGTAGTTTCACTCTACTGCTCTACTCAAGAGGTCTCTGGACTTTCACATGTTTGGTAGTGGTGTGTAGCCTCGAGCCAGTAACAGGTTTTGAGGTCAGACATCAATGCTAACATCATATTCTCTGTGTCTCCTCTGCTCTCTGTTTGTGAGAGCTGCAGAAAGAGTTTTACACACCTACATGCACAGACTGAGGATTGCTTCGACTGTATTCACACAAAATCCGTCATTATGAGGATGTGTTTTCTTTCGAACAACAATCAGCGAAACAATCAGAAAATAATGTACTTCTGACTAAGTGCTTTGTCCTTGTTCTTGCTGTTCTTGCGCTCTCTATCTTCTATATACACTTTACGTTCCTCTCTCCGATTTGAACCGGGAAGGATGGGCCAACTTTCATTTACCATGTTGCAGATTCTGCCACTGAACTTGAATTAAGAAAGATGATCATAAATAAACATAATGATGCCTATAAAACAATGAATAAATAAATAAATATGTGCTGCCTGAAAAAAAGTTTTCAGGCAGCACATATCGGACAACATATACTACAGTACCAATATAGACTGACATACCTATAATAGGCCAATAATATCAGCTGACTGACATATTAAAAAATGAAGATGTGTGTTTCTCAATTGGAATACTAGCAAGTTATGATTTGTAACAAGAATTGTGGACATAGGGCAACCATTTGTGTATATCTGGATCACAGACTGCCTCTAATGTAAAGAACCAGCCTGTTCTAGCATATACAATATATAGGGCCTTTTTTTTTAAATCTATCAAGTAGCAAAAATAACAGAAAGCGAGAACTGTTTTTCAGGAGCGAGAAAATATTTATTTGTAAAAAATATATGGTAGAAATGAGTCTTTTAAGAAAGATAAAGGAGAGATATTTATGTACAGTCAGTGAGCTCAGACACCATTCTACAAAACTGGTTTGAAATGAAGCAGGCAACTTGCCCAGCTGGGTGTGGGCAAAATATTACATCTTTTATTAAATGCAGTCTAATACAACATCGTCACAAAATACAGCCTCAAATATAGTTGACTGAGCACAATGAGTTTTAAAAAGGAGGGGCCTGTTGTATTTGTTAGATTTTATTGCACGTGTACCTAACACCTTAACTAACAGCTTTATGTTTAATCTGATTTTATAATGAGTAACAAAAGGGTGGCTCCAATCACCTACATTCAAAATAAGACACTTTTCTCTGTTTTCAAACCAGCAGACACTGCTCTTGATATACAGAATGGACAAGTCTGATATAATCAATAGAGATCTACATAGTGATATTTTCATAGTGGTGGTTAATAAATATTAACAAGTTATAATAGTTAAAAAATATATATTTACAGGCTGAATGCTTAAATATTGTAACCATACAATAACAAGCTCTACCGTTGATAATTCAGTTTTTTATTGCCTTTTGATGAGCCCTTTAGTCCTCAAACTCTGCAGCATAAAGCACTTGCTGGAATTTCATCCGCACCTCCATTCGTTTTTTAATGGTGAGCCTCTTCAGTGAGGGCAGAAGGCTCAGCAGAAACAGTTCATCTTCATCTCTGAGGGTGGTGAGAGCATCCGCAGAATTTATCTCAGTTTCTGTAGCACTTTGCCTTTTACGCTTCAGAGAAACTCCCATTTCCTGATGGCTGTTTGGACAGGACTCCACCAAAGAAAAACTGGTACTGACAACAGGCAGGGGGCCATGCTTCTCGTCTTTATCTCGCTCTTTCTCCAGGTCATCACCACTTCCAGCTCCCTGTGTGACACGAAAGCAGTTGAAGACGGACAACAACAACACTAATAACAAGCTTCCATTTCTTTGAAATCACAGCCAAACATATCAAAGTCCCTTATACATCCTATACCTCCTACTGAGGACAAAACAGGCTGCAGGTTTGACTCGTTTTATATTTTGCTACAAACTGAAAATAAATCAAAAATAGGCAAAATTGTATTTTATACTCTTATGTAGAGGCCAACTGATTATTGGTAGACAGATATTATTGGCCAACATTTGCGCATCATAGATATATCAGCTAATTAATAACAAGAAATTGCCATACCAAATGCCAAAGATATGAGGATTTAACAGCATAGTTAGTTCACAAGAAAGCACAGACATTTTAGCATTTGTAAATTGTCCGGCTCAGTACATAAAATATTACAACTCTATCTACAACTATATTTAAAGGCTGTGCACATCCACAAAGGTGTTTTCATGTTTGTTTGCTGAAGACCAGTATGAGTTTAAGGTGTCCATATCAAACATGCATATTTATGTTGTGTATTTATGTTTCAAGGACCAGTGTGTAGGTTTTAGTGGCATCTGGAGATGAGCTTGCACAATGCAAACAGCATGTCTCACCCTCTCCTTCCTAGCGTGCAAGAGAACCTAACCTATAATGGCCGTGAAACTCGTCCAGAACTGAAAGGCCATATCTAGAGCCAGTGCTTAGTTTGTCCACGCTGGGATACTGCAGAAACATGTTGGATGTAGGGAGGTGAATGATATGTTCCTCTACCACAAGCAGGATAGAGGCCTAGCATGCCTCGCTTTCTGACTGTATAGTGGGATAAAAATGGGATAAAATTAGACATTGGTGATTACTAGCTGTTGAGGAGACAGTAATATTATTTATTTTATTTTGGTTTTGTTTATTTATTTATTTTTTTTATTTCTATCAATTTTCTTTTGAATATGTTTCATCTTATTTTGTATCTTCTTTTTGACTCTTGCATATGATTGAATATTGATATATAGTTATGTACTGCTCATGTTTCTTGAAAAACTAATTAACAAAATATTTGTTTACAAACACTAAAATGTTTTGTTGGGTCCTACCTAGGGGTCTGTCTGGGTCTGTTGTTGACTATAGGTTTTCCACCAAGTGCTTTTATTTTGAAACTGAATCAACTGAATCAGGATATTCAGATCAGAGAGGCATATGAGAATATTGATATGGTTGGTGATATTTAGCTTGTCAGGAAAACATCAATGTAGCTAAAGGGATATCTACATACAGTATGTATCGTTGACAACATATGAAGCTCTGCTGTGTATAAATTAATCAGTGAGTGAATATAATTACAGCCAGCCTGCTGTTAGAAGTGGTTTTATAGCCATATGTCAAGTTAAAACAGTTACCTAAAAACCGCTATGTTTTTAAAAACAAAGCCCTGACTATATGTAAAGTCGGTGGACACACACACCTCGTCGGTCTCCCCCATGCCAGTTCCTGGTCGGGGTTTGACATAGGCGCTGAGCCAGGCCAGCTGGTTGTACAGCACCGGGACGGGCCTTTCCACCGGGTTCTCGTCGTCTGTCAGCAGAGGGAAGCTTCTCTTGGCCATTCGCTTCTTCGCTTTACAGAACTTGTCGCGTAGATTTTTCCATTTCAGCTTCACCTCTTCTTCCGACTTTCCCATGGTGTCTGCGATCTCTTTCCACGACAGATGTCCCTTCAGATTGTCTTTGTAGTCCCGTCGGGACTGGTCGTACAGATTCGGGTGTTCACGGATCAAGTCCGCCAGCTTCTTTTCCACCGTGTTCATTTTGTTTTTTGTTTATTTACTTCATCGCGAAGTCCTTTCGTCTGCAGACAACGATCGACGTTCGTCTTCCTCGGCGGAATGACGTTGGCAGAAGGAAGTACGAAACTCCATTATTTCAGAATAAAACATTTGGTATTAACACGTTTTTTTAAATTTACAGTTGTCTGAAGCTGTTCATTTTGTTAGAAAATGTGAATGAAAATAAAGTCTTCCATATAACATTTTCTCTTACATTAAATTAGAATAGATCGAACTAAAGTATGATATAGTGTTTGCTTAAAGCTCAGCAGAGAAAGCATGTTTTCAACCAGAAAACAAAATCTAGAAAACGAATGGAGGAAGAAGCCTTGATATGTTAAAATCTCATATAATCATAATGTCTGACATTAATTAATGGCATCTTAAGTTATCTATCAAGTCATTTATTCATTTATTTTTGATTTTGGGGTGGAGATTATTTACGTTTTATACTCTTGGGTTAGTTTTTCAATCATATAGAAACTACTCTTATATTTTTCTATGTAAAATCTTAATTTGTAAAGCAATTAGTAACTAAAGCTGTGAAATTAATGTGGTGGCATAAGAAATACAATATTTTCCGCTAAACTTTACTTAGTTAATTTTAGTGCCACAAATAAACATCCCATTAATGGTACAATCAGTAGCATTTGCCCGAGTCGCCATAAATTCATCAGAAAGATAATTGATTATTGAGTCTCGTACCCAGGACTTCCAATACCAACGTTTTGGGTTGGTACATTGTCTCGTGCACAGCAAAATACAGAGAAAATAAAGAAATACAGGCAGAGATACAGCAGGCTCTCTACAAGTACAGACAAATTAATAATAAATAAATAAGTAATTGATAATGAATTTATTTAATCAATATCTTTCGGTGTATATTTGTTGTGCATGATATGAATCCTGTGTGATTTGTTTTTACAGCCCGTTCAACACAAAAACACACGTATAAACACTAAACACAGCAACATACAAGTAGACAGTACATCGTAGTTACATAGGTACATCCTAGTACACTACAGATTATTTAGTGCCGCAATGACAGAGTGGACAAAACTCTTATTTAAGTGCGCTCTTTACCATTTTAAAGTTCTATATCGTGGCCCAGATGGCATTTTGGAGAAATGATGACTGAGACGGTGATCAGTGTCATTGTCGTCAGTGCTCGGCGTGATGTCTCTGTCATTCATGTCTGAACGTTTTGGGTGTGGGAAGGCCGAATATATCGGTTTTCACATTTTGTCACCATAAATATATGTTTGAAAATGTTTAATTCAAAATAAAATGAGACTCTCTGTTCAGATGAATTAATTTACAAATCACAGAACTGTTATTATCAGCATAGACTTGTACTCAGCAGTGTGGCCTACTTTGCTTCCTAACTGCTAACACTAGATGGCGTATTTGCTCTTTTCTGGTCACCTCACTCTTGTCACTTCTTGATTCTGGGGTAACACACAATACTGTCCTTGATATAAAAATAACTTTAATGTGCTTCCACCTTCAAGACGCACTATAAAGGGACTAGAAATGATGTGTGTGGCTAAATCTGCTGGGTTATCGTTGTCCATAATGTTTTGGGATTATAGTATTTTATTCTTTCTTTTCCTCCCTATGTATGTCTTTTGGGTTTAAAAATATTTTTTATGTATGCTACTGAAACATACTGGTGGTAAACACACACCAGAAGTGCTGGTTATGGTACAAACTTCATAATTAACATAATTGCTATCATGTGGTGGAGGGCTTTTTAAGTGCATGTTTCGTATACATAAAGAAAATATGCTTGAAAATCCAATTGTTTGCCAAAAGGCCATAATAAATCATGTGTGGCATGCAGTTTTATGGTTTATCCTATGTGTTAGTTGCTGTCAAGAGTGTCCCACTTATAGACTTGATTACTTATGTAGACTTACATTTGTGTTAAAATAATCACAATTATGAAAGAAATCACACTTTCTGTACTAATTCATGATCTTATTTATATTTAGATATTTTTGCAGTCCATTACACTGAGGTTTGGATCTTGTGGTTTGGGATAACATGATTATCAAAGGCCAGAATTTAAAAGAAGGCTAATTTGAATAGTTTTTAAATGGTAACTGCATGGAGACTCCAGGCAGGTGTGATGAATACTTACATTTCTGCATCAGATTTCATTTACATGTGAAGACCGAGATGCTGAATTGTGACAGATCAAACGTCGTCTCTGTTGGAGGCAGTCTAAGTGTCACCTGGAGGACTCCTCATGTGGGACAGTGCAGATTACAGGGACAGCGGCACAATGGATAACACCAATTATGAGACAGGACATCAGCTATTATCACAGGGATGTCACAGCGTGATGGCACACCCAGTTACAGTGACAATTACAGTACAACTGGCTAACATAGGGTCTACGAGAGGTGGCAACATGTTATTACTGGGATCCAGAGAGTCAAGACACCTTCATTTAATGGGAAAACACAAATTATACTGACAGCACAAGTGATAGTTAGCAGTTTAATTCCATTTTGACTGATAAACATGGAGAGTTATCATTCTTCAACTCCAGACGAACAGTCGCTACCATTTAAAAAAAATGTTCAGAAGGATTGCAGGTCAAATACACATGAAGGTTCATCATGGTGAACAGTGGTGAGCATACTTCTGTTCTTAAGTAAAAGTAGCAGTAACCCAGTGTAGAAATACTCTTTTACAATAAAAGTCATTTTTTATTAAGTAAAAGGACAAATGTATTAGCATCACAATATACATTAAGTACCAAACGTACTTCTACAGGATGGCCTATATGAAAATAATGTATATTATTGGATTATAATTACTGATGCATTAGTGTGGAGCTACTTTTTAAATGTTTACTTTATATACTTTATCTGCTGGGCAGCTTGTGTGTTTCAATAAAGTTTCATCGTAATCTACAAATTAGAGCATAATTTATTTGTTGATTCAGTAACTAGTTATCAAGTAGTAAAAGATACAAAATATTCCTCTTAAATGTAGTGGAGTGGAGGTAAAAAGTGAACTACAACTACCTCAAAATTGTACTTAAGTACAAGTACTTGAGTAAATGTACTAAGTTACTTTCCACCACTGATTATGGCTTACCTTTTTCATGCTTTATGTGCAGACAGCAACATCAGAATCCTTTGTTGATGTATTAATACAGTTAATACTGTTTTAATACAGTATATGACAATAGTGTATGTCAAATGGGAGGACAGTGCAGAAGAAATTAAGAAACTGCAATAAAAGGTTCACAAAACCTCTATGAGAAAGTTTGGGGAAACACAGGGATGAATAAAAATCCCTAAAAAGAGAGGAAATGAGAAACCTTGTGAAACACCGCAGACCACACTGGACTTACTTCCAGACAAAGAACAAACTAATTTTATAGAGTTAAGTCTGCATAAAAGTCTACTTTCAGATATTAGGCTGACATTTAACACACATTCAAAGGGAGGGGGATAGCTCTGCTATGTAAGAACATAAGATGTGATTTAGACTTTTGATACATTTGGCAACTAAACCCACTAATAAATGAACTTTTTCAGCAGACCAGGATCTTCACTCTTGCAGAGATGGTGGCAGACTGCTTGTCAGCAGACAGTTGGGAACCTCAAGAGAGCAGCGGAGCCTTTATCTTCCCTCATGAGAGTCTGCAGCAACAAGTTTACCAACTTAGTGTGACCGGAGAGCTCATCAGAAAAGACATTTGGCAGCGTCAGCAAAGGAAAGCCGCATGACGTCCGTTTGTCAGGTGAACAGAAACAAATCGTACAGGAATAAAATATCAGTTTTAGAATATACAATGCTGTCCAGCACACAAGATGATTCATTTTTAGAAGATTTAAACATTGTTGTTTAACTTGGAGGAGATTCAAGAGGTATGTGAGACCTCATGTAGCCTAAAAGACACACTATATCCTAATGTCATATAATAGCAGAGATTGGGATGTCACTTGTTTTGAGATAATACAGGATACAGCTTGCTGTCAAGCTGGCACACAATTGACTTCAACACAATGTCACAGCAACAAGCTTTGACATATGAACTTATTATGCACATTCTGCTAATGTGTTAACATGTGTGCAAACAGTTTGCCTGGAGGGAGCCACAGGGACTCAACACTCACAACAGACACTCAGACACAGAAAAACAATGAGCAGAAATCATCTAGAAGCAGCACAAAGCAGCAGATCTGTCAGCGAGGTTGACAGTAATGGCCACACTTTAAGGTCTTAAATATTGTTTCATACATTGGTAAATTAATGTGGTAATTTTAAGCTTTTTTTCACAATGGTTCTCTGATCATCAAGTCATGAACTTTATGCAGAAGATATCCACTGGCAGTCAGTATAAATGAGCCCTCTTGACATCTGGTGGATGCCAAATACACCCAAATTATAAACCACAGACAAATCCAGTTCTCTGACTCAGTGTTTTTGAAATAATATTCTTGTTGATTTTCATTTAAAGATGTAGTAATCATTACCCTGTGGCAATGACATGATAAAAGAAAAACAGCAGGTACACATCACAAATTCATTGTCCTGTGTCTTCCCAAACTTCCCAGAACCTCTTCCTGATTTCATCCATAAAATAACGTCAATAATGCAAAGAAACAAAATCAAACAAACATACCTAAAGAGCCTTTACCTATTTTGGTACATTCCCAAAATAAAGACCTTCAGGTTGACGGGTAACTTTAGAAATAAAATCTCTGCAACAGACGTGTTGATTTCCCCCCCCGGACCCATAAAGACAGTGGGCAAATGTTCCCCTTCTCTGGTAACACTTGATGCATGTATCTAGATTATTGCTATCAACTGAGTGCAATCTAACTTGAGTAACGTAAGAGCACTCTCACCAGTTACACTGTACCAAAGTAACTGAGTGTCGGGTACCTTCCTCAGCAGTCTTGTTGTGTCTCAGCCACTTTCCCTGACTGGCAGTCCAGGAATTTGAACCACTGACCCTTTGGTCACAAGGTCACTTCTGCGACCATTTGGCTACTGTTCCCCACAAATGTTTATATTTTGTACTCATGTTTGTCCTCTGTGTCCTGTTGCTGAAGTATTCTGTTGCAGGGTGAACCTGCACAACTCAAACAGAAGTTGCTACTGAGGTTATAATAGCAAAGTGTAACTGTAAGTTGCTGTGTGAATTA
Source organism: Lutjanus campechanus (assembly GCA_027495735.1). Taxonomy (NCBI): domain Eukaryota; kingdom Metazoa; phylum Chordata; class Actinopteri; order Lutjaniformes; family Lutjanidae; genus Lutjanus; species Lutjanus campechanus. The sequence continues at coordinate 15,455 of JAJHUR010138819.1, forward strand.
AGTATGTCTGCCATTAATGAGACAAATATGAATGTTTGGGGCTCTTAATGCTGATGTGTTTGTCTGTCTGCTGTGTTATCTGCCCCTACTGGGTGACTCAACATCCCAAATTATCTCCACACACATCCTCTGCAGTGTGAGTAACATATTTATCTTCAGAGGAAAGGAGGGGGGACACAAGAGTGAGATACACAACCTAAAAACAGACACCAGGCAGGTAGTTGTAGATAAATCTGTGAGAGTGTGTCGTGTGTGTGTTAGTATTCAAGATGTTGAGGCCCAACATATGCTGAGCCAGCAACTGAGCCAGATAATGTAGATCAGTGAAAAGTAGTGGAGCCAAAATCATTGAATGGACAGTTAAATACACAGACTTCAGATAGCTGGAAGACCTTGAACTGGTGATGTGCTCATGGTTGCCAAGGTTCTGCGTCGTCAAGGAAACATAGCCATTTTATCGTTCTTGTCTAGACCTGATAATCTATAGACCTTAATATCTGGTGAGAAGGAGAGAGATTTTCCAACTCGAGTCATCCTCTGGTATCTGTGTGTCTTTGTGTGTGTGTTGTTGTAGAACGGCTCTTTCCCAGACCAGTGATAAGTGTCACCTCAGTGGGGGCTTTGACACCTGGGCTGGTGTAAAGGTGGGGGGTGGAGGGACGTGAGAAGTCTGGGGTTCACACCTCATTGACGGTAGGAGATGATCCTGTAACTAACCTCCTAATACACACACTCACACACACACACACACACACACACACACACACACACACACATTGGAAATCCGTGGTGCACATTAAAGGAACATACCAACAGCTTTTCAAGTTTAATGTAAACTTTACGACTGCTGATTTTTTCAGAGCTCATGACAGGTTTTCAGATCTGCAGCATCCACTTTCCAGTCATGGTGCTGTTGGTAATACATTACAGAAAACTAAGGGGATAGTTAATTTTGCACATTTTCACCACTTTACCTTGCTGTCCGACAGCCTTTTCCGACAGGAAACTGCCGTTATATAAGCCAAATATCACTCTCTCCACACCAACTAAACTCCATGAATTAAATCAGTATTTTTTCCCCCGATCACGTGAGTTACTAGTCTACTGATCAGTTAGTTTGTTTGAGTTATTGTGTGACTTCAGTGCTTTAAACAGTTAGTTCAGATTCACCAAAGTTACACAATAACACAAACATACTAACACATTGTGGCAGTGGTGGACCAGCAGCTCCCGTGCTCTGTGAGGGAAAATGACTGATTTCACCTATAGTTTCGAGAGAGAGATATCTGGTTTATATAACAGCGGTTTCCCATCAGAAAGAGCTGTCTGACAGTAAAGTAAAGCAGAGAAAATATTCTAAATATAATTTTTCAGGTGGTAATTTTTGGCAGTGAAAATATTTTTTACTGCTAACCATATCCATATCAGTACATTGCTTAGCTTCCATGCTGGCTCTGGTACTGAGGGCATGTCAATCGCTGATCTGAACTATCCCTGAACTATCTACTTCATTTTATTTAACCTTCATTTTATTTACATGGAAATGGGCCTGATTTTAAAAAGCCTTCACAGAAGCTCCAACATCTGAAATCTGCTGACTGCACAAATTAAAAGTTTTATATTGTTTTTTGAGGACAGTGTTAATTTGATCCTCTGAACTAAAAAGGTTGCTGTTTGCAGGCCTGGTCCAGTTTAACAGTAGTGTCCTTAGATGCACCGGCAAAGAAAAGAATACAGCCCTGCATGTAACTGCATCACTATGATAATGCAACTTTTACATATATATAAATAAACATAATAATTGGGACAAAATGCTTTCTGTGATGTCAAGCAGGTTTTCAAGTGGATTTTTTTACTGAGTGAACTGCACGGAAACTAATGGCTGCCTGGAGGGTAGAACAACAGTCTCATGGTGTGCTTTGGAAAATACTGGCACTCATGTAAATTATGTTTCAGATTCATGGCTAATAGGCTAAAACATTAAAAACCACAGGAATGATCAGTTCAATGTCATGACAGCCATTATTTTGTCAAGCAGGATTCCTGCTGTGGAAACGTGACATTCTCTCACAAACATGGCCACATGGTAAATGGTTATTTTACAGTGATGTAAAAAATGTGCAGTTTTTTTCAGTAGAGTGGTGTACTGTCACATTGTTTCACTGCTATTTGACGCATCTTTCTGGGACTTGTGGTTAGCATGAGAGAGAAGTATACATACCTAAGGAAGGCTCCTGTTCTACACTTTGATATATTTTTGGGGGGCTTTTTGTGCCTTTAATTGAGATAGAACAGCTAAAAATGTGACAAGAAAGGGGGAGAGAGAGTGGGGCAACAACATGTAGCCAAGCACCACAGGCAAGAATCAAACCCAGTTCACTGCAGGGGACTCACAGCGTCCGTACAGGAGCACACACTCTATCAACTGCCCTGGTACTTCATCTTAGGAATCTTCATTTTCATCCTTGAAAACAGACTGAGATGCTGCAACTAGAGAGTGATCAGCTTGGTGGAGAAAGTGGAAGCGTATGACCTGATGAAATTCATGTCAGGCATTTTTGCCAGTGCCTTGGGAAGAGATTTGTTCTCCACCCTGCCAACTCTGAACCAGGTGCACTGCCTTGACGCACCACGCTCTAGACCCTTCAAACCGAGATCCATCATGGTGCAATTTAACTATTATCAGGACAAGAAATGCACACTCAGAGTGAGTTGTGATAAACTCAGCTAAAAACTCAAGGGGGATGAGTCATCCTCTACAGTGCCACTGTCAACAAGATGAGAGTGACATTTAATTCTTTACCAGAAAGGAGAAGTTTTGCAAAATCTTTGCTGTGCTAAAGGTGGACTCATTCTAGTCCAATGGGGAACCCTTCTGTGGAAAGGGTTTGACTTCACATGCCTAAGATAGCTAATGGCAGCCACATCGGAGTAGGATATGCCACTACATGGACCAGTTTAGAGGAGTTGGTATATAAATTATTATGGTTTTCTAAAGCTATATGGACACTGGACAGTGTGATGTTGTCTTAAAATTGGCCAAAGTGGCAAGTGGTCAGTTCAAACACTGACACTAACATCACTACTTAATATTACACATGTACTGTATGATTACGATGCAGACATCTCAGAAGAGATCAGAAGTTTGAGACAATCTCACAGCAGACACCTAACAAGCATTATCATTACTCTCTCTCTCTCTTTCTCTCTTTCTTTCTCTCTCTCTCTCTCTCTCTCTCTCTCTCTCTCTCTCTCTCTCTCTCACACACACACACACACACACACACACACACACACATCCTGTTCCTTTTGACGGATACACGCTAAAGAGCCACTGGGGCTCATTTGTACTATTTAAGGCTTCTGTGAGACTTCTTTCTTCTTTTCTTGTCTTCTCAGCATCTTACTCATCTTCTGGGTGTGAGCACAGTGTGCTATGTTCCCTCTCTCATTAACTCTAGATCACTATCTCTTTCACACACTATCTCTCTTGCTGACTCGATCATAATCATACAGATATAGTTGACACACAGGCTATGCTACAATAGGGTGGATACGTCTGAAAATGTTCATGTGAAAATGACTTGTATCCACATTGGTGTTTTTTTAGGTTGTGTTTGAAAGATTTGCCATCCACACACTGACTGACTGATGATGTCCATTTCGACAGTTTCAGTGTACTTCCTGAAATGCTCCACTTTTTGTATGTGAATTACAACAGCTAAATGTGGACTGAAAACCAAAACGATGCATTTTCAAATTTACCAGCTTGGTTTAGACACAGCCACAAAGGGTAACTGTGTGACAGGGCTAAGACCGGGGTGGTCGAGTGTGTGTGTGTTTGTCAGTCCCATGTTAAAGGGAAGTGTCTCTGCTTATCAAAGAGAAGGATGAGGTGGCATGTACCTGCTGAAGAGCTATCAGCATTTTACTGTGCCATTTTCCCAACCACACAGAGACAGTGTGTGCGTGTGTGTCGAGGGTATTGCCGGACCCTGCAGAAATATTTTTCCAACAGTCTCTTCTGTTGTCTTCGTCCCCAGTCAGCATTTTTCTGACAGTTAAAGACTAACTACATCCAAATCTCTCAGCTGAAATCCAAAAAAGAAAAACACCACCTACAGAAATCAAACCCAGTTACCTGGATAAAAAAAATCCAGTATTTAACCCACTCATACACCACATCTTCATATTCATATAAGTTTCTTTGTCACTATTATGTCCTGATGCATGTATGACAGAGTAGTCAAAGCTGTAACCGATACATCTGAGTGCTTGTGTATATTTTACATTAAGAATTTATTCCATTATGATGTTCTGGAAGCTTCTTGTTGGCCACACACAGTTGGTATAGTCATGACATTTTATATGAAGCATTACATGCATTGAAATGGCATATTCGTGGAGACCAGATTTCACCTACCTGTGAAATGATTTTGGAGAAACACCTTCACACTATTAATTGCGGTTAGCGATTACAGACAATGGATGGATGGATGGACCTTCACACTAATCAATATCGTCTCTCTTTCAACGTACAACTGAACAATATTAGAATGATTAAAAAAGGGCAAAAAGCGGTCTAAGACAATCAGACTGAAAATCAACTGGTTTTAAAATAGAAATCAATATTGAAATCTCAGTTGGTGCTCACTGGGTCACCTCAGTTTCTTTTCCACTTCTTCTTCTATTTTTTTTTAAAGGATCTGAGGTTAGAGGATGTTGATGCATCCTGTACAGATTGTTAAGCCCCTTAAGACAAAGTTTTGGTTCGTAATATCGGGTTATATATGTAAATAAAAATGACTTCAGCCCTGAGTAGTCTACATGGTCATGGGGTTGGTTTCCTGTGTTTGATTTTCTTTCATGAAGTTGTACTAAATCTCCATGATTGCTTTATATTTTGAGAAATTACAGTTCGTGTCTGCTCCCACCATGGCTAGATGCCTCTTTACCTGGCATTGAAGTGTTGTAGTATTGCTTACAGTGAAGTATTCAGTCTGCAGGCTATATTGATCAGTGCCATAACTGTTTGACACGCAATGTTGTCTTCAAAATTCCCTCAAAGGTGTCAGTGTGCCCAGTTGGAAAAAGATGACCTGGCAACACCTGGGGAGCACCTCACCAGTGAAATGTTGATCCTCCCCTTTCTCGTTCTTTTCCACTGTGATCAAAGAGTTTCCAGTCGGGCATTTACAGCCATGACTGTGATTTACACAGAGGAAGACACCACCATAGTGTGACAGACTTTTAAAGGCCAATGAAACGGCTGCTTTTGTATTTTTTTCTCTGTCAATCATGCACATTTTATTTCATTAAGTACAGTATTTACTTCACAACCCAGCTAAAATTGCTGCCATTGGATTTCAATGGATTTCAACTGAAATGATTAGCAGAAACATTCAACTTTGTTTGAAAACAGATGTACATATGGAGTTATACAGAGAGATCAAGTGAGAAAAAGTCAGTGCTTTGCCTGAGCTCATTCTCTATGCCTAGATTTTGTGTGCATGTGTTATGGGTTGTGTTATGTGTGCTCTTCTTTTAATCTACTCTGCTCATATCTACAATACACAGACTCATTTGTGTATTTAAAGCAGGGTTGGGTCAGTTAATTTTGATCAGCTAGTGAATAAAAATTACATGGCAATTTTTGCAATTAGTAACATAACCCATTGGATTAAAAAAATGATCTTACTTTTGGATTACCAAACGTTATGAAAAGCTTCATAACTTCAAAATGGACACATTTTAAAGATGTATTTGAAAATGTAGTCAAGTAATCCTTGACAATGTAACTATAATCTAGTATGACACAAACTAGTAAAATTCTGTATATATATCAGAGTTGCAAATCCTATATTTGTAATTTCAGAAAAAATCATCACCAGCAGACAGTCCTTTGTCACCTGTTGAAGAAGAAACACTGTGGATCAAAGCAGGTTTCTGATATAATCATCCCACAGGAGGATGAGCGGCCCTGCATTGAGCTCAGGGATTTCCCTGTTATCCTGACCTTTGACCATGACCCCCTCTGCCCACCTCCCAAACCTGCCTGCTTGTTAACCTGCTGGTCATGCGTGTGACCCATCAGCACTTCAGAGGAAGTCCCCACACACCCTCATCTGTGGAAGGTTAAACCGTTACAGAGAGAGAGAGAGACGGGGGGACGATATGAATAAAAGCGAAGGAGAGGAAGAAAGAGAAGCAGCGAGTCAAAGTGTCATGATTCATGCATTAACACAGGAATGCCATTGAGAAGTGGAACAGGCACGGTTGTTTCCAGCAGCAGGGGGGACAGCATGAGCATGCAACTGATGATGATCCACTTAAAGGGAGAATCTGCAGCAAAACAAAATCCATGTGTGCTGTTGTTCCACTGATCTTGTAGAGCTCAGATAAATAAAAATTAATGTAATTATACTGCAGAACATCAACACTACTACACATCCTAATAAGGATTCATCACTACAGTGTTTTACTATTATATATTCTTGCAAATTGAAAATGGTATGACAATATCCCTCCTTCAAGTTAGTTCCTAGACTTACCAGCCTGACATGGCATTTCACTTGCCCTGGGCATGTGTGGGTAGTACTTATTGTTATTTTCCGCTACAGGTACTGCTACTAGCTACGAGTTATTTTTCTTGCGTTGTCCAAAGACACCACCACCACACTCATGTACTCACTCACATACATTGCGGAATACAATTGTGGAAGAAAAAACCCACAGACATCTGTGTGGATGGCTGTCTCACAGTAAGAGACAAAACAATGTGTTTTTTTGTCATCATTAGGATGAACACAAAATAGCTGCAGATGGAAGCAGTCACTGTGTCAACACATGCTGCACGCACACTGCATCTCCATGTGTGAAGAATTTCATAAAAACATAATAAACATAGGTACAACTGCTGACTTACAATTCAGTGTGTGCAAAGAATCAGACTGCACTATGTGTGAGTGTGCCTGTGTGTGCATGTGCAGGGTTTGATTCTTATAACACGTGTGTGTGTGTGTGTGTGTGTGTGTGTGTGTGTGTGTGTGTGTGTGTGTGACATTGTGGACGTCCAACAAATAATACACTGAGAGACAGGTACACATAGACAAACATTCCTTTCTTGACCCAGAGTAGAATAAATTATCTGAAGCTCTTTGCTCTGAGCAGAACGAAACACTGATATTTATAGTTGTAGTGAGGAAGGACAGATGTCTCTGCACAGTTGTTAGGACTGTACAACCGCACCAAATCCCACAAAACCCGACGCAGATCGGCTTAATAAAGACAGAAGAGACAAAAGAAGAATGAAGATGAGGAGATTAGAAAAGAGGGAAAGTGGTGAGACTGATCTCAGAAAAGAGCAAACAAAACAAAGGAAGACCTCAAGACAAAAAGAGAGAAATAAACAACAGTTGGAAAGTGGTCTGAGGCTACAAGTCTGCAGCTAAAACGCTCACAAACACACACAGCCAGATGTGCTACACACAACTATAGTTTGCATGCTTACATACAGAATGCAGAGAGACGTCTCGGTTAACCAAAACTAGTTGACGATACTGTGGTCAGTAATGCTGTGTTCGCCGAATATTTTCTATGATTCAATTGTTGTTGCACAATATTACTCCCCCCCCCCCCCCCCCCCCCCCCGCATACACAGAGATACATTGTTTTCATCATCATCATCATCATCTGTCAACAGAGATAACCTTACAACTGCTCCAGACAGAGCCAAGAAACAACAAGCAGAAGCTTCAGAATCACACTGGCAGGACAAAAATGAATCAGCAGGAGGGACAGTGTGAAAATACTACCTGATATTAATATATATAATATAATATAATAATCCCTCATTGCTCAGATTAACTATGTGTATTTGCCACTACTGTAAGTACAGGAGGTCAAAGCTGAACCAGAGCAAGATAAGTATCATGCCAGTAGAGGATAAACAGAGATTTTTCAAAGAAATATCCACAAATTTGCTCAAATTGATTGTGCATAGCTGATCTATAAAGCATTAGTAAATAGTTGATCAATCATTTATAAACTCAATAATTTCAGGTATTTTTGGTATTTTGAGTGAACTGATCCGTTAATGCTTAAGCCTAAACTCAGCCTTGCCTGAAGTGTATTATCATCCAACTGCAAATGATTTTCAGGTGACTGCAGAACGTTTGTACAAGTTCAGTTAAAGCTATAGTTGGTAATGTTGGAGAGCTAGCAAGTTTTGAAAGTGGCACGTCCTCTAAGCTCCACCACCTCCTCCCCCTCCCGTCAGTGCTCCGTCCAAAACCACGCCCCACGTCGAGTAAAAACGCTCAATGCTCCGTGCAGGAAGCATAGCTCCTATAAGTTAGATAAGCAGTATGTACCAACTACCGGCTTACACCGACAGAGAAGCTAATGTTAGCATTGGGCTAATACGAGCTACAAAAGCAGCTAAGTTGGCAAACGTTACATATTTCATGAAAATAACAAATCCCCCTGAAGCAAAACAAATAATTACCTGTCCAACAGAAAGACAGCAACCTCTGCATCACTTTTCAGGCCCTTCAGATGCCTCAGTTGTCTCCACCGCTCAAAGGCTGCACCGATGTCGACTCTAGTTTGTCCTCTAGCTTTATCCAGAGCCTTTTTCATCGCAGCCTTTTTCTGCCTCTGGCTTTCCTTTCTTTCCCTGTTTAGCAGGGCGAGCCGTTACAAGTAACGCTGGAAGTGGTATTTTTGGCTGCAGTTTCTCTGCTATAGTACTCTTATGAGCTTATTCTCCAGCTAACTTGGTATTTCTGCTGAGGAGTGTGCTGAATATTTCCGGCAACAGTGAAACGTGATGAGTGCGCACGGGGAGGAGGGAAGGACAGAGGGGGGCGGGAGCAGCAGGAGACATGAAGGCATCTGATTGGTTCCTTTCCATTCGGACCGAATGGCAGGGATTGGTCAGAGTTTTTACAGGCCTGCAGCTGACACAGAGGTCTGATTCTTTTCGTTCCTTTTTCTGAATACATAATGTATTGACTACTCTTAAGATGGAAGGACCATTTCACCCAGTATAACAAAAAGTGTTTCTGAACAGGATTACCAACTATAGCTTTAAATCTGTTTCCCCACACGCACACACTCCAAACACACACACACACACACTGACGGAGGCTGACCACCTAAACGTTTACCTGCTGTCTTCTTCAGTCTTCTTCATCCACTCACTCACTTTTACACATAGTCACATATCCACAGCTGTCTAAAACACACAGACATTGAATATCACTATTACATTTTGAACAGCTATTTGTTTCTCTGTCTCATAAATCATGAAACTATTGTTTCTTGTCTTGTGGGTTGACCAATACACAGCATGGCTCTTCTCCATGACAACCAATCAGCATTAACACTAATAACAAAAGTACTACTTATGTAAAATGTAACTTCATATTTAAGGCCTGTCTGATAGAGGAGACAGTGGTGAGAGACCAAGAAAAAGGGAAAGAATTTAGGTGGTTGACACTGAACCAAGATCATAATTTGGGCTCAAACACAAAACACCACAACATGGAATGAGTCTCAGCTGCCAAACAACCAGGACGCTCCAGTGAGACCCACTCTGTTTGTAAAAGAGGGGATCCCTGTGTGTGTTGTTTTATTGCTGCACTCCCTGATTACAATAAAATATCTTCTTTATATGCTTTTATATGTCTGTAAAACATCTCCTGAAAACATAAAAATTACTTTAAAAGGATATTCCACCATAACATGATAATCCACTCAATATGTACTCACCCCTATGCCAATGTGAGGATGGATGAAGATCTTCAGTTCACAAAACAAACCTGGAGTTTCAGCAGAAAACAGGGTTGCAGCTAATGGCAGTGAATGGAGACCAAATGTAAATGTATATTAAAAAACACACACACACAAAACAAACACAAAATGTCTCCATCCTGCTCGTGTGGTGTAATCCAAGTGTCCGTGAGCCGCGACATTAAAATTTAACCACAAAAGACGCCATTTACACCATGTTTTTAGCTGAAATGTCAACTGTAGCATGTAGCAGGTAGCATGTAAACATGGTGTTGATCTTGCGATATTTTCACACATGCATCTATTAGGAGATATATGGAGAGATATATGGAGATATAAGTCTTGTGATACCTCAACGCCATGTTTACACGCTACCTGGGAGGCTACAGTTGACATTTCGGCTAAAAACATGGTGTAAATGGCGTCTTTTGTGGTTAACTTCTAATGTCGCGGTTCACGGACACTTGGATTACACCACACGAGCAGGATGGAGACATTTTGTGTGTTGTTTTTTTTTACATTTACATTTGGTCTCCAATCACTGCCATTAGCTGCAACCCTGTTTTCTGCTGAAACTTCAGGACTGTTTTGTGAACTGAAGATCTTCACCCATCCTCACATCGGCATGGGGGTGAGTACATATTGAGTGGACTCAATATATCATTCAGTGGTGGAATATCGCTTTAAGACTTGTTTGAAGTTAGCCTGTAACTCCCAATTAGCCTTGACCCATGTGAGCTCCAGGTCATCTTCATATGGTCGTCTTCATATATTAAACGTGAAATATGCTCATCATTTTTTTGAATTTATCTACTGAGCTGATGTATGTATCATCCCTTTACTGTGTGGTCTCACTCTCAGGATCTGGGTCGCAGGGGCAGCAGGCCAATAAAGGTTAGCCCAGATGGCCTTCTCTTTAGCCACATTCTGCAGCCCTTTGTAAAGGATGCAGAGGAGTTCCCAGGCCAGATGGGATGTGTAATCCCTCTAACATGTCTTTGGTTCAGCCTCTCCTTCCACATACATGGAATATCTTCACATGGAGGCATCCTGCTCAGAAGCCTGAACCACCTCAACTGACTCCTTTGGACATGAAGAAGCAGTGATTGTATTCGGACCTACATCCAGATGTCTGTCCCTCACCGTGTCTCTTAACAACACACACCTCGACAGGAGTGTGAGCAGCAGCTAAACAGTAGCTGCTTCAGTGCACTGTTTGGGTCTACACAAGATGTATTCAGGCACAGTACCGAGAGTAAATCACCCACGTTCTGACAGTGTTCAGACTTCAACACAAAATCACTTAAGTTATGGAAGAAAATAGATTATAATATGCTTCAGTACGCGTTTATGCACAAGTGTGTAACACTATGGATGTCTTCCAATAGAGACTGTCTGAAAGTGTGCACAATTATCCCCATATTAAGGTGATATCACACATGCATCATAAGAATATAAATGTTTTGGCACTGTATTAAATCTGAAACAATTCGTCCTCACATGGCACTTTAGATATGGCCTTTCATATGTTTCACAAGTTCTGTGGCCACCGAAGTTTCTCCTTCATGCTTAATAGCTAGACAGAGCTATGTATTGGAAGACATTCAAGGTACTGAACAAAATATTCCAGTACTTAGTCATATCAAAACTTCTCCAGTCAAACAATACCTTCATTTGATCCATTTTGTACTGAGATCTAGAAAAAAATTAATATGTTTTTGTTTGCAGCCAATCACGTGTGACTGACCCAAACCCGCAGCAGTTACAACCCGTACAGTCTGTGGTGTGGTGAAGTCCAGCACAGTATATTTGATGAGTTGGCAGTTCAGCACACCAAGATGCCTTCAGAATGTTTGAAAGTATGGTTATACCCCACACCTGTGGTACTAAAAATTAATACATAAAATGTGGAACAATTATTTCAGGAATGCTTCATTCATATACAGTAATGTGTCCTGAATGAAGTAGAAAAAATGTATCAAATGAAGTACTCTATTGGTATCATTTTATGGTTATTGGTATTGATATTAGTATTGTAATTTTTTTAAATGATACTAAGTCCTAACACTAAATGCCACTAAATCCTGGTCCTTGTTTATTTAGGTTGTGGTGTATAAGACAGCTGGGCCTTTGTTTTCATGCAATGTTCAAAGCCATAAAATTTACAGATAATCATGATACAGTTACAGTAGCTATGGCTCCACCTACAGGAAAATTGTTCACAAATCATATTTAATAGATTATTTGGGACCAGGCGGCTCTGCTCTGAAAAACTTAATGAGTATTGATGGGAAGATTTTTTTTTCTATCCTGTGTTGTTTTTGAAATTTCTGTGTCCATTAATGTGTCCAACGGCAGACAGACAGACAGACAGACAGACAGACAGACACACACACACACACACACACACACACACACACCACTATGACAATTCGCTGAAACCCAAGGTCTGAGTTTATTGTCAAGTCCTAGGAAATCAATGTCATTGATGCCCTGCAGGAAAACAAACCACAGGGATCAACTGGTTTCAGCAGGTTCACGTTGAAATGCATCTACTGGTTTTACTTCTGATACTCACAGCAGAAAATATTCAGTATCTTCACCAGAAAGCCCAGGATTTAAAGATATTGAAGCTTCAGTTGCTTTTGTGAAATTTGTTTTGGTGGATGTTTGAGGGGAGCAACATGTTTGGTTTGCAATCCTGTTTGTTTGGGATTAAAGACATCTCCCCCTTTTATGGTGAAGTGATTCATCTCAACACGAGACTAGTTTTTTGTTTTCACTTTAGTGTGGTGGAGAAAGTGGATGAAAAAAAAAGCATTTCTCTGGTTTGTAGAGTGTTTCCAGCCTTTGGCTGCCTTTTAGTTCTGGTGGAATCAGTGGACATGTATGCACCACCTGTGCCTGTCTCAGCCCAGGTCCTCGAACATGGTATGCCTTAAACTCCTTGAGTATGTGGAAGAACTTGGATTGGTGAGTCAGTAAGTAGAATAATGGTATTGAGGAAGATGTTAACCCTAAAATGCTGCAGTCAGGCCCTTTCACACCTAACTCGTCCAGACTTGGTCTGATGGAAAGAGGTGGTCACATCCAAACACACACACACACACCTGGATTAAACTGAACCATGACTTGGTTCAATTCGTGTGTGAAAACATTATTTTGGAGGATTTGGACTTTTGGACAAATTACCAGAAGTTCTGGCTGGCTATCATCAGGGCTGGAAAGGGGAAAAACAAAATGAGCCATGGTAGCACATGGGAAGAGACGGACACTAAATGTTAAACTGACATTTGGTCGAACAACTTTATAAAGATTTAAGTGTAAAGAACTCACAAAAATTCTGACACTCATCTCGGACACTCAATAATTTTCCAAGAGAATGAGGCAGAGGAGCTAAACTGAACTGACAACACACTGATGTCAGACAAATACCTGTCAACAAACCACTCAATATCAAGTATAAGGAGACGCAGGTGATGTAGGCGATGACAACAGGACAACGGTATGTCATGTATAGTTCTTTAGTGTGATCACAAAACTAACGGGATGAAATGTATACAGTATAACAAAAACATGAACTTTGGTTCGAACTTGCAGGTGTGAAAGGGCTCTAATTCTTGTGTTTCGTTTCTGCAACGTGGCAGCCTGGCAGAGCAGTTTTGGTAGTAAACTCCACAGCTCATACTTCGGTTGGATTTGTTTGTGTGAGCTTTGTTGTAGCTCGGTTTCTTCTTTGTGTTTTGCGTCTTGAGACATTTTGGTTGGCCAGTGAACCTTTGTTTAGAGGTGGTGCTGCTTTGGTTTGGCACTTATGTGGCAATTCCAGTTTTGTGTTTATTTGGTCGCTGGAATTTTGTGAAGGCTGAGCATTTGAAAATTTGTTTCTTTGTTTAGCTTGTGACTTGTGATCAGCTCTGGTGCTCATTTTAAGCTCAACATTTTAATGTGTACTTTGGGTCAGGGGTTGATCCTCATTTCCTGCGGACCACACAACTCACTTGTCTGTTTTTATCACTTTTCTGTGTTTCTACAAAAGAACATCAGCGATTTGAGGAGGGTGCTGATGTCACACATTTAGATATCAGTCATGCACCAATCATGTGACTATTAACTTGCCAATTCACCTGCTACAACACTCCTCCCTCTTGTCACATTCCTTGAGATGAGAGATATAGTGAGTACACACACACACACACACATATACAAAAGAAGTGGGGGTCCCAGGAGAGGTGTCTCAGAGGAGATGGGCTGACATATGGCCAGCAGACCACTGCATTGGGTGGAGCACGGTGTGTGTGTGTGTGTGTGTGTGTGTGTGTGTATAGTGGGTAGGTGGGGCTTGTGTGTGTGTGTGTGTGTGTGTGTGTGTGTGTGAGGGTGGGGCTGCTGAATGGTCTGACTGAGGGTGCAGATGAATAGACCAGTGGTTAGAGACAGTTGAAACTCAATATTCATTTTCACTGTTGCCCTGCTGCTGTCTCTCTGCTGTGTGTGTCTCCACACGTATGTGTGTGTGTGTGCGTGTGTGTGTGTGTGTGTGTGTGTGTGTGTGTGTGTGTGTGTGTGTGTGTGTGTGTGTGTGTGGGTGTGTGTGTGTGTGTTGTAAGCACAGAATATGCTGATCTGTTTTGATGAATTATAAATTAAGTTAATTATATTACATATGATTAATTTCCAGCATCCTATATTTCTTGAAGCAGAGGTTTTCAAAAAGGGATGAATGCCTCCCTGAGTGGGCTACGAACACATTCACTGAATGGAAATTAAAAAATATAACATTATTTAGAACATTAGTTATCAAAATGAAATCACATAGAATTGTCTAAATGTGTGTGATTTGGTTAAAGATAAACAGTTAGGGGGAATTTCACTGTTTTACCAATTTCCCAGAGTCAGAAACTAATAAATGAGTCAATATCACCATAAGATGCCTTTGAGACTTCCCCATTTCCCCCCAAAAAAGCTGAGCTTTTCCACTGAACTTCATATTCATTGTATTAATTAGATGTTATGCTGTTAGAAATGCATATTGGTCAAGCTCCCACACTTTTTATAAATTAACTGCAGACAGACAATGTACATGCAAACAGCAAAATATGTCCACCCTGTCATGGACAATTTCAAAGTAGAGTAAATACATTGCAATTACATAGTGATTGTAAAAAGTACATTTTCAGAAAGATATTTAGTCCCTGTCTCAACAATATATTTTAGTTAATGGGAAAAGTA
>JAJHUR010138820.1:0-10527 GCA_027495735.1 Lutjanus campechanus
AGTCTGTCCTCTGCTGGGAGTCTGTCCTCTGCTGGGACATTCCTCTGTGGATCTTCCCTTCTTGGACCTGGAAGATAACCAGAGAAAAGACTCTTGCATATTTAGACCATCACTTTTAAACAGAGAGCTTTTACAAATGACAGCGGTTTAAAGTTAAAGAGAAACTGCTTTCAGGTTAATTTCCATGCAAATGTAATTTATATTTAAGCACCAAAACTAAAAACTGCAGTTCCAAACAGACAGGACAGAGGAAACTCTGCAGAGGAAATCAGTTTTTAGAAGCTCTGATGAAAGTCAGGATTTATGCTGCTTTACTCCAGTTTCACTGTCTGCACTGTGTATGTGTGAGAGCTTTTGGACATGAAGAAGAACAGAGAACATCAATGAACAGACCCTGATGATCCTGTCAGATTTAAACAATCACTGAAGTTACAGCTGCTGTGCCTCGTGTGTAAAGGCTCACAGGGTCTTAACGGGCAGATGTCTCACCCTACTTCTCCCACCTGAAACCATCGACTGATAATCAGAATCATCACAGATGGACACAAGTACATTTACTACCTACACAACATGGATGCTGATCAAGACAATGACAGCTGCACCACTTTGCACCAGGTGGAAGATTGAGCCCAAACTGTTTGATTCACACAGACCGGAGCTCCATGCCTCATAAGATCCCTAAAAACTGGTTAAATAAAGTGGACTGCAGCATGAACGCAGACTGAAGAGGAATCTGAGGCAGAGTGAGAATAAATTCAATAAATGGACGAGGACTTTACTTGTGAGTCTAACATCTCGCTTCCAGACTTCCACCCGAGTTTGATCTTGGACCGTTAATGTCACTCCGTCTGTGTTTGCAGGCAGCCAGATCTCAAACGATGGATGATAGTTTGTTCCAAAATCCAGGCCAAACTCTTCTTCCTGAAAAGCAGAGTGTTAGTACGACCACGATACCAAAAAAGTTGGGACACTGTTTTCAAATAAAAACAGACCATAATGATTTTCAAATCCTTTTCCACCTATATTCAGTTGAATCCAGCTCAGAGACCAGATATTTAATGTTCAAACTGATAAACTTTATAGTTTTTTGTAAATATCCAGTCAATAATAAAGTCAAATTTAAACTTACTATATGTTAATCTGGATACATCGGATTCATCAGAGTCAGTCGGGCTCTGGAAAGTTTTACTGATAGACAATACAGAGCCGCACAGAAAACACTGAGTCATGGAGCAACATAAAAAATTCCACAACAGATCGGCCTCTTCAGAAAGCGCAGGGGAACAAACAACTGAAGATGAGATATCCCTGACATAATCAATAAACGAGCGACTCAGCAAGTTGGATTTACTGGTCGAGCTGCTGAAAGTTCTCCATCATCTGAGACTAAGTTTGGAATTCAGCCAAGCTCAAACCGATGATCTGCAGAAGAACGACTCGTTGACTCGTTGAAAGGTACTGTGTGTTTGTGATTCAGAAAACTCTGGAGGAACTCGGCCCATTATCACTTGTGAAGTCTGGAGACTCTTCAGGGCACAAACTTTTGGATGAATGATCGGTTCCCCACAGAGTTTAATGACAGACGGTGAAAACTAACTCCCATCCTGATTTACTCGACCTCGTCATACTGACTCTATTCACTTACACCTGCCAAAGACGGTTTGCTTGGCAGGTCACTCACAGTCACAGACTCACAAACTCAGTTGTATGAATATTTGTCGACTGCGTTTAAATCTGTCATCAAATGAGTGAAAAACAATAAATTAGTATTAAATGTAAATGATGTAAATGATTAATTGTTTTAATGTGGAAGATTAGTCAATGGCTAAAATAGATCCAAATAAAATCAAAATCAACAAAGACTTTAATTTAAAATACTCACTGGAGGCTGAATTTTTCTGGCTTCAGGACAGTTCAGAGTGTATTTTTGTTTGTTGATCAATATGCATTTAGACGTGGTTATGATTTTCACCCAAGTCTGCCGTGGTCTTCTGACCTGAAGAGATATCAGAACATTTTAACATTTAAATTAGAGGGAAGATCCTCAGTTCACACTTTGTACAAAATATATTCCTAAGTTATGTGAAGAGGCTTCAACAGTCTGTGTCACACACATCAGGTCGAGATCTTCCAAAGGTTGTTTGGTATAAAATTCTCTCTTTGTGTTTCCTCATTGAGCTGCAGTGGACGGATAGAATCAAAAACAGGGATTTTATATTGAAAAGGCTGTAACAGCCTCTGGTAACTTTCTACAAAGTTCTGACAAATACTCATGAAATTACTTTTGATGAAGTAACTGGCAGCTGTGACATCAATAAAAGCACTTTGAGTGGTCTGAAGACTAAAAAAGCACTAATAAATGAATCATGAATGAATAAATGAATTCATGCCATGTAAGACACGATTCCTGCTGCTCAGCTGCTGGTGACCCACAACAGCCTGTCTCACTTCTTTGACTTTCTGCTCACCACAGACACTTTGGTGCTTGGAGACTTACAAGAAGATTTCTGACGACTGTGAATGCAGCATGAAGCACCAACAAGAACTGTCAATACAGCTTAAAGTTGTAATGATAAGTGCTAACAAAGGTGTCACCCATAGGTGGCAGTATAACATCAGTAGGCCACATTAGAGTAAATGTTTCAGCAAGTGAGAGAAGTGCATGTGAGTGATCCTACTTGAGAACAAGAATGAACAGCTAGCTGAAGCTAGCATAAAGTTCTAATTTATGTTTTATTAATAGATAAAGAAGAACTTTACAAAAATGAATTTAGTGAAAAGAGACTCTATCATACTGGATGATGATACGTTTGTTTCTTTGGTGTTGGAAGTTATTTTAAAATATTAAGATTTTTCTGGAAAGAAATGTGTGTCTGACTGAGACTGTTGGAGTTCCAGATTCACTTCAGACAAACTGCTGAATACAGTTTTTAACAGAACAAAGACTGTGGAATTTGTCCTCCATCAGGTTCTCTGAACGTACATAATCAGAGTATGAAGAGGAGGAATCATCACAGCAAGAACAGACTGTTCTGTCTTCATATGGACACTGAAGAAAGACCAGACAGAACTGGACAGACAGCTGTAACATGAAGCTTTACCTCGTCTGGAGGGATGGTCCACGGCAGCAGAAACACATAAAGCGTCTGTGCTTCTGGATCTGTTGGTTCCAGGAACAGAAGAACTTGTCCCCAAACTGATTTTGTCCTCAACCTCTTCACAATGTCATAGATTAGACCAAAGAGAGACAGGTGAGGGACTTTGGCAACCACATGAGTGTCTGTAATCTCCAGCGGCTCGAGGATGCTCATTCCATCATCAGTGATGTGGACGACAGACAACAGACCATCAGGCAGCGACTCTGTGAAAACAGAGAGGTTAAACTTTTGTTTTACTGAAAACAACCTCAGTTCAAAGTTAGTCCTCACTTTAGTGTATTTACAGGACACCAAGTGAAGTCATTCAACAATTTATTGAACAGCAGTGAGCCAGTCAGGGATGCAGCCTGTAGGGGGCGCTAACAGGACTTCAGACTTTTATCACTGCTCAAACAAAACTGTCAAACACTCTCAAAGCACAGTAAAGTCCTCACCATCCATAACTTCACAGTGTGGGAAGTGCAGCTGACAGACAGCAGCTTCCTCTGAACACTTGATATCAAACAGCAGCCCTGCAGGCGTCTTCCCAGCTGATTGGAGGAGCCTCTCGTCCCATTGGACAGTCCTGTAGCACAGCTCCGCCTCCCGAGTCACAACAAACACCAGTCCGGTCAAAGCACACTGGAACACACCTGGACCAGGACACCTGAACCTGCAGGACACAGACGGGCTGATTACAACAAGCTTTCAGCCTGCTGGTCACATGACCTGTTGAGTTAAGACGAGCAGATGTTGGTTTTCAGTCTTGTTCCTGACGTGCAGAGATTTCTCTGGATTCTCTGAATCTTTTCATCATATTATGGATTGTAGAAGGTGAAATCTATAAATTCCTGCAGTTTGTTTACTGAAACATGTTGCAGACATCAGTTTGAGAAAGAGTTTATATTTACAAAAAAACACAAAGTTTATCAGTTCGAACATTAAATATCTTCTTTGTTCTGTATTCAATTGAACATTAATCAAAAAGTTGTTCAGATTATTGAATTCTGTTTGTATTTATGCTAAAATCAGGCTTCATGCAGGAATATGAAGAGTATAAATGTTAAATATCAAAAGTGTTAAAGTGTAAAAACTGAAAGAAAATGACAGTTAAACTTAAAAGTTTGTCTGAAGCTTAAAAATATGTAGTTTGTACGACGTGTTGTCCGACATCGTCAGCAGACGAAGGTGTGTGTGGGAGAGTGATCATGTGACAAACATTCAGATGAAGAATACGACACCTTCAGCACTGAAATGAACTGAACTGAAAAGACTCAACTTCCAAAGTTTCAAAGGAAAACAGTCCCAACATGCTGTTTGCTCACCGTCACACCACACACACAGTTCAGACAGTGTGAACGTGAACGTGGCTCCAAACTAAAGATCTACAGTGAAGATTCAGGATAAAAACATGGTGGAAATAACATTTTTTAACCAGCTTGACATGTTGGGCTTTAGGAGACTTGGATTACAGCAGACGAGCAGCATGGAGACATTTGATGTTTTTATTCTGTTGTTTTTTTACGTTTGAAAACTGGTCACCATTCACTTCCATTGTTCAGGAGATTCTGTAACACTGTTTTCCTGTGAAACTCCAGCAGAGTTTTGTGAACTAAAAAACTAAACCTGACCTTCAGTCAGACTGAGGGTGAGGAGATAATGACTGAATCTTCATTTTTGGGTGAACTGTCCCTTTGAGTGCTGAAAGGAGGTGAAGTGCAGGTTGAAGTGTAACAACTGAAGGAGTCGACTCGGTTGAAGTATTTTGTTGTTTGATGTTTTGTTACCTGTATGAAGTCTTTCCAGCTTCAGTCAGCAGTTCAGGTGTGAAACTTAACTTCTCCTAAAATTGAAAAAAGGCTCAAAATGAGTGAATGAAAGTGGACTGAAGAGTTAATGAGAACACATTGAGATGAGAACAGAAACTGTCCACTGAACTCTCCCAGTTATGTTCAGGTGATCCTCACTGCTTCACTTTCTACTCTACGTTCACTCTTTATTATTTATTCATCACTTCATTATCTCTCATCAAAATGACTCAATTATTATTGTTATTATTCAGTGAAATGATGCTGAAGCCTGCAGGACTGTGTTGGACAGCAGCTCATAGTTTCATATTAGTAGAATTTAGAAGGTCAGAAATATTAAACGCTGGAGGAACCAGAGTCTGATCACTGACAGATGGATCAAAATGTTCAAGTGAAAAACTGACATTTGAGTCGAGAGCCTCTGGACACACAAGCTGCTGCTGCTTCAACCTCTGTGGATCATCAGGACACAGCTGATCCTCTTCATCCTCACACACATCCAGGTTTGGGTTTGATGTGGACTCATCTGGTGGGTGATTAGAGGCATCACATGGGGAGAAGGAGACACACAGCAGACGTCAAACTCACTTTTGGACATCCTGGTGACACAACATTCATAAACCTGTAACAGCAACGTCCCCAGTTCAAGACTGGTCAGGACTCTTTGAAGCAGGTCTTCAAAACCCTCCAATAAAGTCAGAATGTAGAAAACATGATGTGAAACGTTCAACACCGAGCACAGACATGTTGAAGAGGAGAGCAGGTCCAGAGAGAGTCGAGACCAAGTTTAGACCAAAGAACAAGGACTGAGATTCAGGACATTCCTGCAGTGAGACAGCTCAGCTGTAAGACTTCATCTTTCATCATCAACACTCAGAACAGACGAGAACAAAGCAGAAGATCCTCTGTGGTTTCTGGGATGAACCTGTTCCATGAAGCACACAGCAGACAATCTCCCAGATATGCTTTAATAACAGTTTATGTGTCTTTAAGATGTTCCAGAGGACTTTTACTCACGTCCTTCAAGTCCGTCAGCTGTAGCTCTGTTTTCTCTGTCATCCAGCCTGTAGACAGAAACACACATCCAGCAGTTATCTCTGATGAACACAGTTAAAATGATCAGACTCAGTTAGTGGCCTTCTCTTCACCAAACCAAACACTGGTGATTCCACACAACCAGGGTCACCAAACTGTCCTCTGACTCTGTCAACCAGGATTTTACAATCCAGCTACGAGGACGTTCACGTCAAACAGGGAGACGTCTGAGGAGGCGGCTTCAATACTGAACAATCACATCAGCTCCTGTCATCTTTTTAACAGCAGCAGAAGACGTCCAGACGCCAGATATACATTTATAATAACATATACACCATATTTCATCCAAAGGACCATCATGACCCCTTTGAAGTGACTTTATGATTCAACTTCCTCTGTTCTATGATTCCTGCTTCAAGTGGAATTCATGGTAACAACTAATGAAGCTAAACAAAGAAAGATGCAGCAGTGAAAAGGAAATGAAGAGGTACATGATGGTGTGATTTAGTCCACTTTGTCACAGACACGTTCACATGTTGACCTGATGATGGCGCTAGATGTAAAGTCAGAGGATCACTGATGTTGGTACAATTCAACCTGAGGGGAACATGAAGGTCTGAACCACAGTTCATCATGTCATTGTTGAGATATTTCAGTCTGGAGCAAAGTGACGTATAGATGTACTGAGACAGACGTGGTTACATTAAATCTATGGTCATGTTGCTAACGTGGCTACAAGCTGCTCTGAGTCCTGATATTTACATCAACATGTGGCTGTCAGGCTGAAACACGAGCTGTCAATCATTTTACTCAATGAAATGAGGTGGTTTCATCATCACAGTTCGGTACATTATTGTATTTGTTTGTGTGAACACTTCAGGTCAGTTTACAGTAGAAACCGTTTCTTACTTTAAGTCTGAGGGTCCAGGTTCATCACTGAAGTCTGCAGGTTTTTCTTCAGACCAGTCACAGCTGGATCCTGGAGCCTCTGATCTGTCCTTCAAACCACTCGTCATCTGGACTCCAGTCAGTTTGAACAGATCACCGTTATCCTTGTGGTAACTAAATGTATATAGAGGAATATATTTCAGATAGTCTTCCATCAATGAATTGATCATTTATAGCCAATAGTCACACAGTTGAACTGATACACTGGACACCAGTATGAACATGACTGGATGTTACTGGTTGATGGACGAACCACTGAAGCCAATCAGAGACCGAAAATGTGACTTCAGCCTGAACAAACTCAATGTTCCAGTCTCCTCTCACACCTTCAGCTCTGACTGAGCAAAGCAGTCAGTGTACCTGTGATTCTGGATCTTTGATTGGATGTTAAGTGAAGCATCCAAAGTTCTACCTGAGACCATCAACACGGACCGACTTCAACTCACTACTGACCTCACAGTCTCCAGGCTAAAGTCTGGACTCTCCAGAAGATCAGACAGCCGATTCACTCCTGAATCCTTCAGGTTGTCGTTGAAGCTCAGGTCCAGTTCTGTCAGATGGGAGGGGTTGGACTTCAGAGCTGAGACCAGAGAATCACAGCTGATCTCTGACAAACTGCAGTCCCTCAACCTGAATAAAGAATAAATGATGAAGATTAAGAGCAACAGTAATATACAAAAGAGGAAAGAAGGTCTCTGAATTGAACAACTAACATTTTTATTGTTTATTATTTTATTGTTTTCTTTTATTTTACTCTGATGGAATTCTGATCTGTACTTTTTCATCATGAAAATAATAAATTCAGAACAGAATTAAAATCAAATAATAACTAGAGGAGCAACAGTCGTGTTTATGATATTAACTCATTAATATCTCAGTGGAAATAAATCTGAAATGTTAATAAAGTGAATCATATTCCTGACATCTAAATACTGAGAGACGTTTAGAAATACTGAAGAAGACAGACATCAGTCAGTCTCATTCATCCTGTCCTCTGTCCTCGTCCCTCTGATGCTGATATGATTCACTTCCTGCAGAGACAGGAGGGACTCTTTGTCTCATCCAGCAGGAAGTTTACAACAGTTTGACTCTTTTTAACAAACGTGACAAACTAAAGACTTTGACAACATCCAGACAGATTTGGTTTGGAATCGTTTCAACTCACCATCAATCGAGCAAACAGCTGTTTGTGTAAAAAAGCAGTGATGAGATGAGAGACGGCAGACAGAGCAGATTAAAATATCACTTCATGTTTACATGTTTGTGCTTTTTGTTCAGGTGTATTGATTAAGTATTGGCTTATCTGCTCTGCTGAGCACTGACCTCACTGTGTGTGTGTGTGTGTGTGTGTGTGTGTGTGTGTGTGTGTGTGTGTGCGCGCGTCTTGTATAAAAAGACATTCCTGAACATGTGTTGAACTTTAAATTAAAAAAAAGTCTCAAAAAGTTGATTTAATTTGGCAGCACATTGAAGGATAAATCCTACAGTTTCCTTAATAACATGAATCCAGTTTGACTTCAGACTAAATTCACAGATAAACTGTTCAGACTGACAAACTTTAAAAAAGACAAACCCAGAAAACAAGAGAACTGAAGGACATTTAAAACTTCTCTTGTGGATTTCATTTTGGTAGATATACACTGTACAAGAGCAAAATACATGAACTGACCTCAGAGTCTTCAGTCGACAGTGTGGACTCTCCAGTCCAGCACACAGAAGCTTCACTCCTGAATCCTTCAGGTCTTTGTTGTAGCTCAGATCCAGTTCTGTCAGGTGGGAGTTGTTGGACTTCAGAGCTGAGACCAGAGAAGCACAGCTGATCTCTGACAAACTGCAGTTCTCCAATCTGAATAAAGAATAAATGATGCAGATAAAAATCCATTTATAATCCAATCAGATGTGTTGAGGTTTTAAATGTGCAGATCAACATTACTATGTCCTAATCAATGAACTTTTCTCTAAAATGAGCAGAGTGACTTTGTCATTGTGTTATTGTGGATCATCATAATGTCAGCCTTCTACACACATCATCCAAATGTCAGCACAACATTCACACACCTGTTCGTGTCAACACACATTAATAACATGCTGCTGATCTCAGACCAGTCTGGATTAGAGGAGAAAAACTATATTGATCCAAACATAAATTTGGTTCAAATGTTAATGAAACATTTCAGATCTACAACAGTAACAGAGAGTCAGTGAACTGACCTCAGAGTCTTCAGTCTGCAGTGTGGACTCTCCAGAAAATCACACAGCAGCTTCACTCCTGAATCCTTCAGGTCTTTGTTGTAGCTCAGGTCCAGTTCTGTCAGATGGGAGTTGTTGGACTTCAGAGCTGAGACCAGAGAAGCACAGCTGATCTCTGACAAACTGCAGTTCTTCAACCTGAATAAAGGATAAATGATGTAATGTTACAATTAAACAGTTCAGTCAGTATTAGCATCATACAGATTCATCAAAATGATGAAAAAGTAAATCAGAAATATTGTTATTGTCGGATAGTTGAGATGTTCTTATCTATTGTGTTTATGTTCTTTTATTATTACTTATTAAAAATCAAGATGTATAATAATAGATGAAATGAGGTTCAGAGTGAATTATTATCCAGTTGAGATTTTTCTTGTTATATAAATGTTTTAAACGTGAATTTTAACATTGATCTGTTACAGTCACTGGACTAAACCACAGAAGAAGAGAACAGACTTTAGTATGAAGATACTCCGTGTGGATCAGAAAATCAGACTTCTGTCTGCATTTTAGTGTCTCCACAACTTTCACATCATATTGATCTCAACACAGAAATAAAGTGATGTCTGACCTCAGAGTCTTCAGGCTACAGTCTGGACTCTGCAGAAAATCATACAGCAGCTTCACTCCTGAATCCTTCAGGTCTTTGTTGTAGCTCAGGTCCAGTTCTGTCAGATGGGAGTTGTTGGACTTCAGAGCTGAGACCAGAGAAGCACAGCTGATCTCTGACAAACTGCAGTTCTCCAACCTGAATAAAGAATAAATGATGTGAAGAAGGTTTAGGAAGTAGAAGTTTAGAAAATGTAAAGTCCAAACAGCTGAAGCCAACAGGACGCAGGTTCAACACTGTAACATACGTAGATGTTGGAGGGGAGGTGGAGACACCACGGCTGCACACTTACACATATTTGTTAGATTACAAATATTACTAACAGCAGCAAAGACAACAAATACAATCAGATCAGGTTTGAAAAGACCTCCCACCACCTCTGCTGAGTGCTTATCAATTCTAACAAGTATTTCTACACTGTAAAAAATGACATATATGCTGAGATGACAGAGGGAATTATTTATAGACAGATGGACAGCACTAATGGAGGTAATGGGGGAACACTGGGACTGATAACTGAAGGATCAGAGACTCAGTAAGGAACTGAAGTGCAGCTGATACCCTGACGTAGTATAATATGACACTGACACAGTCAATGGCAGGACTCAAAATTCACTTTTGTCCTCAGTGTCCCACAACTGTCCTGAATTCTACTTTCAACTGTCCCACATTTTACAACCATTGTCCCAAAGTCAAGTTGTGTTTTCATTGTGAAGTTGTTGCTCATTAAACGTTTCCT
>JAJHUR010138821.1:1720-19366 GCA_027495735.1 Lutjanus campechanus
GTCCTTTCATAGTGATCTTTGATGTGAAAACATCAGATTTTCACACAGTCAGACAAGGTATAAGTGTGCGTAAAGTTATAAAATCAGTGGAGCATCTTCTCCCAGGCTGTAGCGTTGCAGCTGCTGTCCAGGGTTCACCTGCCCTGCACACTGTGCACTCCTTCACGACGTCAATTAAGGTCTTATTTCAACCAAACCAGAGTTGGTGATTGTTGGAACAGAGGAAAGACGGGAGGAAAGAAGTTTAATTTTGTTTCTGAGGAGTTTGAATAAAGCTGATGATGATGACGTTTTTGCGAAAGGGGTCTGGTTAGCTTGGCGAGAGCAATAAATCAGCTGTTTCTGGTTTACTTAAAAAAAAAAAGGGTCTTTCACTGTCGTCTCCCTTTCCATAATGTTGTCAGATACTTAATAATAATCTGAGTCCATCTGTGGCAAAAACAAATACAAGCAAACAAACAAGTGCCACCTGCCCTGCTCACTCCACAGTGTGCTGGGGTGAACTCTCTGACTCTCACCTGCGCCCCGTTTCCATCACTCTTCTCTGCTTCCATCACAGTTAGTTTTGTTGTTTATGGTGATTTAGAGACTCTGTTTACAGTCTGTCGTGCTGTTACATTGCTTTGGGTACAGTGACGCAACTAAAAAACAAAACAAGGCTGAAACTTATTTATCAACCACTCATTTCACCACCACTCACCAATTAACCGCCAGCACATGTTGTCTCATGGATTTTTTAAATAAGTGCATCAACTAATGTAAAACGATACTGTTTTTGTAATGCACACTGATTGACAAAGGAAAAGAAAACAGCTCGACTAGAAGAATCTCAGTCGACTGAGGGGTCTCTGACTGATGATTCAAATCCTTGACTATCATGGGGCAGCTCCAGACGTTAGTCAGTGAAAAGGAGTATGTTTTTATTGTGTTTCATCAAATTGAGTACGATCGAGAATAACAGATGGGAGGGAGGAATGTGATGCCGGTCATCAGCTGGATTTGAAATCAACATAGCATGGACACATGGGGAGCACCTTACTCTGCTCAACGTAAGCCTTTACAGGGGAAAGCAGCCTCACTCACATAAACCACACATGACCACATTTACAAGCCACTTCAAAATGGTTCACATTCTCCATGAATTAGACGTTGTGCTTTTTACTAGTCTTACAAGCAGTTGTTTTTAAACAATCACTTTTTTTTCCTCTTTCTGGTTAAGCATTGCCCCCAGCACTGAGATTATCATTGCGAGGGTATGTAATGGAAGTGAAAGTATGTTTTAGAAACCACACGTACACAAATTCCACATGAATACATTCCCAAACTATGATTAAAAAACACAACCCCGGTCCAAAAATGCACTTTTACTCTTCAGACTGTGGTAAAGGGAGTAATGAGTGTGAGTGTGTTGTAGCTCTACTGTAAACTAAATGACAGGGTGGCAGTGCAGGATGACAGCAGAACATTTGATAAATGGGATGTTAATGAGAGGAGAGCGGGCCTATCGCTGGGGAACGAACCTCTAATACCATGCTCACATGAGACCAGAGCTGGAAGGAGCCACCCCTGCTTCTGGGAACTACAGCACAGCACAACATAATCTGTCCTGTCCTGTATAAATGTGCTTTTAATATGAATGAGTTTGACAAAATTTACTGTGTCTTGAAGCTTTCTAATAGGCTGAATCCAAGGATTTATTGTGTCTGCAGAAATTTTGGCAAAATGAATCTAATGTTTTTTATTTAACTTCTATGTAACTACGAATGTAGAGACCAGTCTGAGTTAAGACCGATTGTGTCAGAGCAGGTACAGGTTTTAAAAAAGGTTGTACTTCTCATCACAGACTGTTGTATAAATTAACGATTCACACAAAAACAAAAATTATTAGGCAAAAATGTGGCTCTGTCCAGCCACTAGAAGTTTATTGTTTTTGTTTTTTCTTTGTTAGTCAGTGTGGTTACATTTGTTCTGTGTAGTTTCATGTTCCATGTTCTATTTTACTCTAAATGGGTTGATTATTAACCAAAAAAAACCCAAAACAAAACATGCTGTACTGAAGAAGACTTCAAATTAGTGATTGAGACCACAGACTCACTCGGAAACTGTTTACTGACATAATAAATCAAGTGAGAGGTAGGGTCATTTTCTCATAGACTTACACACAATTGGGCCTCTTTTTGCAACCAGTGGAGTTCCCCCCTGCTGGCCATTAGAAAGAATACAGGTTTAAGGAACTTCTACATTGGCTTCACTTTCTAGACCTGGAAGCTCCACCCACTTAATTATTCTGTCCATGTGGTACATTAGGATAGAAGAATCTTAATAGAAAGAGAAACACATTTTATCATAAAGACATTCAGGAATATTGTAAATAAATTAGTCCACATTTGAGAATATCAAACAGTAAGTGCTTCAGCATACTGCCTCTCTGTCTTTATAAGCGCTCTCTTTAAAAATGTGTAGACAGGGGATTGTATTAAATGTTGTTACTGTAACTATGGGTTAGAGAGCCACACTTGGCCACAGGCCTACCTGCTTCGGGTCCCTCTCACATGACAAGTTCAGAAATATGCTTTCATGGTTCTGGGCTGAAGGCAAGAGACTAAGTGTCTCCTCTTGGTCTCAGCCTGAAAAAAATTTAACAGCCCTCATATTAAAGGATAAAACTGTGTTTTAGCATGGTGAGAACCTGGCAGGGACTCAACAGTACTAACCACATTTCGATAGAACTGCTTATTCTCTCTTTCACTTATACAGTATAGCATATATATGGCCTCATTTTACAAGGATTTTACTAAAACGCAGGAAATGGTTAAAGCTACTTTTATCATTGGATGAGAAGATTGTGCTTTGCTGTGGTTTTTGAAGCTGGAGCTAGAGCTGCCACAATTAAGAGATTACTTGATTATAAATCTATTAAATTAATCGTCAACTATTACTAATCGATTAATTGGTTTGACCCATATTTTTAAAGAGAAAAAAAAAGGCAAATTTCCCTGATTCCAGCTTCTTAAATGTGAATATTTTGGGGTTTCTTGACTCCTCCAGTACAGTTAACTGAAATGTCTTTGGGTTGTGGGCAAAACAAGACATTTGAGGATGTCATTTTGAGCTTTAGGAAACACTAATCAACATTTTTCACCATTTTCTAACATTTTATAGACCAAACAACTAATCAATTAATCGACAAAATAATCGACAGATGGAACCCTAATCAAATGTTTCTGAAGACTCACCACAATGTGTCCATGATTGCAACACCACGCCTCTAAAATATCTTTAATCCTATCTGTTTTTCAGTTCTAGAATAAGAATCAGTTTATTTCTACGTTAGTTTTACATATCAGAAAGTTTGATTGGTGTTTTGGTGCATAACAATAAACATTGCAGGGAGAGAAATATAAAATAGATGAAAAGCAACCACTACAAGTCAAGAAGCGTAAATAGAAAATTGACAAATAAAACGTATAAAATGTTATTTAAATGAAAGAGCTGTGCAGTTTTGTGCAGGAGTTGTTAATGAGGCCAGCTGCAGTCAGGAAAAAAACTGTTGTGGCGTGAGGTTTGGTCCTGATGGACCGCAGCCTCCTGCCAGAGGGGAGTGACTCAAAGAGATGGAGAGAGCTACTGCTCCTCTGTCTGGTTCTAATTTTCTGTTACTGCTCATACCTGTACCATCTTTGTATCCTCCCGTGTCTCTTACGTAACCACACTGGCCCGTTGGTTGCCCTTACCAGTTCACCCCTCCTCTCACTTTTCCAGTTCCCCAATAAATAGCATTAAAAAGACCTTTGGCCACAGTTTCTGGAACTGGTTCCTCCCGTCGTATTATATGAAATCGTAAAACGTAGCGCCCTGATCAGTTTTGTGTTTTTCGTCTGTGCAATGGAAAATAATACAGTCCCAAAATACAGTCTCAGTGGTCCTAATAGGTTCCATATCTCGGTTTTTATGGGAGTTACTCTGGGCGGCACAGAACAACACAGATGTTCACCGTAGAACAGGGAGAAGCCTGTGGGACTACGTGGACGGTCGTCTGTGTGTTTTCACGGTGCTTGTGGCGGCAGCGTTGACAGGGGTGTCATCTGTCCTCCCGCCCCCTCGGAGGCCTCCCGAATGTTGGTCACAAATGCGTTCGTTGTCCAACAGAAGCCCCATAAAGCGTGCACAACCGCTATCTGTCAGCGAAGGAGTCTATTAAAAGCCAATCTAAATTGTTAGTGTGCCACAGAAATCCTGTGTGTTGGAAAATCCAGGATTAAACTGCATGAACGGTTGTGTGTTTGATCGATCATTTCCTGGGGGGAAAAAAAATGTGGAAAGATGGAGGGGAGAAGCGTAAAAAATTAAAAGATGGGTGTTTTTTGGTTCATGATAAAGCTGTATTGATATTGGAGCCCATTAAAGGAATAATTTGGGTTGTTTGAAGTGGGGTTGAATGAGGAACTTAGTCATAGTCAGTGTCATCAGCATCAACAGTCGACATGCCCCCAGTTTGGAGAACAAGACAGGAGTATATTTTCACTGCTTTACTTCACCATCAAACAGTCTTTTCTGACAGGAATACACTGTTCTATGAGCAAAATATTGCTTTTTCTCTCTCAGATCCTTTAGGGGAAACACAGCAGTTTTACTCCACAGAACACAGGAGTTGCTGGTCTACTGCAGCCTTGATCTGGTAGTTTCTTTGTCATTGTGTGATTTTGGCGCATCTAAACTAATCTTTTAAAAGACCAAAGTCATACAATAACGAAAACAAACTAATTGATCAGTAGACCAGTAACTCAGTGTTCTGCCAGGTAAAATTACTCTGGAGTTTAGTTGGTTTGGAGAGAGCGATATTTAGCTTGCATAACAGCAGTTTTCCATCAGAAAAGGCTATCTGGCTACAAGATAAAGTGGTGAAAATATTCTAAATATAGCGTACACTTGAACTGATATTCATTTTTTTAAGGCGGGCCTTTTTTCAGTGGCTAAAATACATTTTGCTACTGACCCTGTTCACAGCAGTACATTGTTTGGCTGCCTACACCAGTACTCCTGCTGCTTTTCCCAACTGGGGGCTGTACTGGAGGTAAATATAGGTAACTATTCCTTTGATGAAGCACAGGTCCTTGATCCTTAATAAAACTGAATACATTTAAATGTAATCCTGTTTCATACCATCTTTTCAAACGTAAGACATCAACGATTGCTTAGATCAGGAGTGGCATTTTACCTGCCTGCTGACACCTCCTGTGATAGATTTAAGGAACAGGACAAACTTGCATTGATAGACAGCTGAAGTAGGGGCAAGGCAAACGGAGGATATTTGTCTTCTCATTTTGTGGCCTGGACCTTGTATTTACATGTCATTACTGACCCGACGCTCCACAAAGTGTTCATTCATGCTGGCTGTCCCTCTCTGCGCTGCACTGTTAACTTCCATACACCACTACCTTCCTTTAAGCCCCGACTCCAAAAACCGCCAGGCCCAAAGGCAATTAACGTTTTAACATATCTACTTGTTTTCCATGGGAATAGAGTATAAAGATTTCCTAACTTAAATCACTGGAGACAAGTTATTTAATTTGATTGTTAGAAAATTTAGAAGGCTATTGTAAATAGGTCAAGGACAGGAGGAGCAGCCACTGGACATGATTGATATTAAAAATACTTGTGCATCAGTTCGATGTTGACAGATGACAAATTTGGTTGTGTGTCCTATTTTTTTAAAATTTTAGTCTAATTGCTTTGCCAGCCCCAGAAACAGTCCCAAAAAACCCAGAAGCCCCTCGATGCATGGCCCACATCCATGCATCTATTTATCCATCCTCTTATCAGCTCTTCCTCTCTTTCTTCCTCTAAGTTTGTGTCCTTCGTTGACTCCCTCTCTCTTTCCCTCCGTTGATGGTGCACTGTGTGTGACAGCTGTCATTAATGAGTCTAAATCTGGCAGCGGGTTGGGCCGTCAGAGCAACTGGCCTCTGGTGAGGAGGGTAAACGCAAGAGTATCTAGTTAGCATGTCAAATCCAAAGTGCTGAAAACAGGGTGGCTTAGAAATAGTACGCAATATGAAACTCAACCTACTTCATACAAATACAAATAGGCTGAACACACACATGCATATCAAGTGGTCGACAGCACTTGTGGATTGAATTTTTTTGCGGGTTGGGAAAAAGAGAGTGTCAAGTGTGCTCAGGCTTGCATGCTGACTTGCATCATGTATGACCCACATTCCTCGCTGGTTGGCTCATTCACACGCGTTGCCATTTAACAGAGTTAGGGTTAGCACACATGCATCGTTTCAGCACTTTACGACGCACACGAGTCGCACTAGCATCTGAAGAACTATACGAGTATATTAACATACCAGTGTGGTAATAACGTATTTGGCATCTACTTCCACAGTTGCGTGGCATGTGCTGTGGGCCCACCCATGGGACGCCAAACGTATTACAAAGTCTCAGAATGTGAGAATATGAAGTCAGAGGCTGTATTTGAAGCGTTATTTGTTACATAAACTATTTCTGTGCCTGAATGATACAAGGAGAGGCATGTCTGCATGTAATCAGATGTAATGAGGCAGGTGAGCGCAGTGGAAAGAAATACGGGAATAAGTAGCCTGGTTGTTCAGCATGACGTCAGCGAGTCAGTGTGGCCTCTGGGTGCTGAATGATAAGAGGAAGAAGAAATGAAAAAGACAAATTACCTTTGAATTTCATCGTGTAGATTCTTTTTAAAGTAAATAGTTGATATGATATTCTTTCCTAACAATCAAAAATAGAATTTAAAACATCAGATTTTTAATGTTTAAAGTAGCATAACTTGCAAAGTGAGTTTTAACCAGTACTGTCAATATTGACCAGAGATTGTTTTGGACACATGTGGCAACTAGTGTTAGGGGTTTGATAGCATTTTAACTGCATGAAATTTGAACAACTGTTAATCTTCTGATTTTGGATCTGTTTAGGTTTACCCTTAGCAAAAATAATAACTTAATATTCAATAACCAGGGCTGCTAGGGCTTTGTCTAAAATGTGGGGTGTGCAAGTCTATGCACCAGTTCAATACCTCTTAAATTATTCGGGGCCTGGCCACTCCCTAGCAGCAGCCAGTACGCTGAATTTTATGGTCAACGGGGGAGAGAAACTTCAGCTTCAACTCGGCATCAGATCACATTTTAAAGTCCTCCTCTATTAAAAACTAAAATAAAGAAATGGACAGTCAAAAAGTTAAATCTTTTTCCATATAAATTTATTTTAAAAAACCAAGCTGACTTTGAACCAAATTCAGAATGGCTCCAGCTATCAGAACCCAACTCCACTCGCTCCACTTAAGTTGTTAAAGTAATTGAGAGGGGATATTTTTGAATCTGAATGCTTTTCTTCTGCCAAACTGAGTACAAACACAAGAAATGTGATGCTCAGATACAGAGTTACACAACACTGCCACACACGGTGACACTTTTACAAGACCTCACATGAAACGGGAAGAGGAACAGTGTGTTTCAAAGCAGGATAAAATACAGTTCCTTTTAGCAAGCATTTAAAAGGGATTAATGATGCATGCAGTTTGACAGTCTTGTCCTTGTCTTTGTCTTTTCTATCATCAGTACCTTATGAGTTCAAACAGGCAGTGAAACACTGCTTTGCCGTGCCAGGTCAGGGGGCCAGTAATGCTCAGGGAGTAATGAGCTTTCAGTCGCCCACCCCAGGGTCAGTACAGCAATCAATTAGAGGTCTCAACAAGCCAACCTGAGCTGATGCCGGCCAATTAGAGAGCCTCATACATACACAGCTGCACGCATGGAACATTCCTTAGGCAGGTGGCAAGAGGAGGACTGTGTGCCGGGCCCGCCGTGTCTCGGTCAAGGCCAGCTGAGGCGGGTGGGAGTCACTGGCTGGGTGTGTTGGGGCTCAGTGTTAAGCGGGGAGCGTGGGTAAATGGCCACTATGTCTCACGGTTACAACGTGCTAAACTTTGTGTCCATGTCAGCTTTTTCCAAAATTTGTGGCCTTCTAAGTAGCAGTTTCAGAAACCACTGTGTGAAATATACCAGGCTAAAATAGGTGCTCACCGCTTGTGTCCTGCATGAGGTTGCTTGGATAAAGCTGCAGAGCACAGTCTCCTTGTTGTCTTTTGGTGCGTCTATTATTTTCACAGTAAACCTTTAGTATAATCCCAAACTAAACTTGTGGTTTGCCTGAAAGGCTCATCTGACCAAAGCGAACTTCTGATGAAAAGTTATTGTTGTATGTATTGTCACTTTATACATTTATTAATAATTGGTATATGAATAGATTTAGGTAAGTAAGACAGTCCTAATGTTGGAATTTTATGGGAGTGGGAGAAAAAACCTAAATTAGCATTGCGATCACTGTAATATTATCTCAATAAATAGTTTATAGTTTATAAGCAGTATAGCAATGATACTGCTGAAGTAAAACTCAGAAAGACTGACTGACCTGATGTGCAGTGTTTTGATAATAGAACTGAATGATATACAGTCTCTACAAGTGTATGATTCCATTTTTCCTATGGTTTAGTGTTAAAAAAGTTAACAAGAATTGCAATAAATCATAAAATGGAATCACAATATCGGCACTCAGGTATCATGATAGTATCTAATCGGGAGATAAGTGTATCGCCCCAGCCCTATTAAGTCAGTACGTTTTTTCTCTTTGTTTTTTTTAGATTATTTTTTGGGGCTTTTTGCCTTTATTTTGATAGGGACAGCTGAAGATATGACAGGAAAGGGGATAGAGAGAGGGGAAATGATACACAGCAAATGGAATCCAACTGGTGGCCACTGCAGAGGACTAATAGCCTCAGTACATGGGGCACACAAATTACCAACTGAGGTATGGGGTGCCCAAGTTGGTATGTTTATTGTCCAGTCATACTTTGGCTCCAGCTGAGTGTAAGGAGCAGAATCCTGTCAAGGAGTTGTGATTTATGTGCAATCTTTTTGCATACTTAAAAGGTAACTTTGGTATTTTCCAACCTGGACACTGTTTTCCCATGTTTTCATGTCTGATTGATTATTGGGAACAACAATTTTTTGAAGTTTGTCCCGTATTGAGTGAGACCACTGCAGCCGGCATAAGCTACAACATAATCCCTCTGGGCTGCAGCACATTGGCTAATACATCCACTAAAAGTGCTTGTTTTTGCCACTGACAGGCGCAGATTGTTATTTTAAGTGTCTGAAAACATTATGGACAGGATTGCCAAAGAGACAGATCTTTTTAAAGAGTAGGATTCTTTTTTTATTTTTAACCAGAAACAGCTGTTTCATTGCTCTCTCCAATCTCATCCAAACTCCCTGTAGAGTCATTTTCTCACCATAAAACACACTTCATATAAACTCAAAAGAAACAAAGTAAAACTCACCAAAACCATCATGGCTCATCTGTCTTTCACCTACTCTGGTTGTTTGTTTCAAATGAACCCTTTATTCACTGAGGTAGATGTGAACATTTTCTGGCTCTACATGACATTTCTCCTCGCTGCTTCTCTGATGTCTGACCTCCCTCTCTCTCCTGTCCTCACATTTTCACATCTAACGCAGTAAATCATGGGTTTATAATAACCAAACCGGAGTTTGTGGTTGTTGGAACAGTGGAAGGATGAGCCGATGTGTTTTTGGTGGATTCTATTTTGTTTTTGTCGAGTTTTAATGAAGATGACTGTTAAAATGTCTCTAAAAAAACAACAACTTTTAATCATTTGTAGATTTTTCAGTGGGACTGCCTGAGTTTTCAGAGACTTGTCAGGAACATGTTAGGACTGACATTGCAATTTATTTTGCCATGTTATCATCAGTGCTCTACACTTTTTACAATACTAACTTGTTATTTAAAAAGAAAAGCAGTTTATACCTTTTTATTGCTCTGCTGGAAAGTCAGTTGTGACTGTTATTTTTTTTTATTGAAGGTGCAGCCCTTCACCTTTTCCAAGTCCATATCTTTGAAACATGAGCTCCTAAAGGCGGATATAGTGAATCGTAAATGTTTATTAAAGATGTGGGATTGTGTGTGTAATATTGGCCGTGTGATGTAATGCAATGTAAAACGTCAGTACGAAGTCGAGCCAGCAGAGAAAATCACAATGGAAAGAAGCCCAGGTTGATTATTTAGCCATATTCAAAGAAAGACGTCTGGAAAAATAGACAGTAATTGTGGAATGAGTAGAATCAGAGGAGAGATAAATGAAGTGAAGCGTACTAAATCCACACACATGCACATTATAGTACATCCAGGCCTGCACTGTCATCCAAGAACTATCCATGACAGGCACGCAGGTCTGAGTCAGGCACTCTACACCTCCCTTGGCATCTTTTTACCTGCTTATCTTGATGTGATGTCAAATCACCATTCATCAACATGAACTTAAGACAGTGCTAGGCCGAACTCAGCCCACACATCATCTGGAGGGCGGAGGGGACGGGGGTGGATTATGGGTAATCAGAGCGGGCCTCAAGACAGAGACTGAGGATGAGCGGGAAAGGAATGCAGGAGGGAGGGAGGGAGGGATGAAAGGGAAAAAAGAGGGAGAAAGGGCTGTCAGGGATAATGGAGTAGCAGCATTTATCAGTCTCTGGATCTACATGTGGGAAGGAGGGACGGAGAGGGAGGGAGGAAAGGACGGAGAGATGGATTTAGGGAGAGAGGGAGGGCACCCAATATGATGGGTGAGTGAACAAGGCAACACAGAGGTCGGGGTTCATCCCAGTGAGGTTTTTCTCAGCTTTAACAAGCCAAAGAAAACTTCATATAGATATGCAGCATCTCCTGTAGACATATTTGTAATAGGGCTGCATTTTTTTCTTTGACAGGGACAGCACATATACGCATTGTTACATTTGAATAAAAATGCAATTGATGCAATACAGAACTTCTAGTCATAGATAATTTGCTGTCCTTGTCCCTGGTTAGGCTTTTAAGGAATAAAATACAGGATACATGACCCTAATCAGTCCCTCCAAGAGACTTTTGTTGCATGTTGTCATTTATTTTAGCCTTTTTTGGTTGAAATTGCATCAAGTGTAACAACTACAAACACAAGAATGACCAAAAATAATTGAATAATGTATGAAATGTTCAAGAAAATGTGAAAAATGCTCATCACAATTTCTTTCGTCCAGCCAATGATCCAAAACCCAAAAACTCTTCATGTAGTATCATAAATGATGAAGAAAAGTCAGCAAAACAGACATTAAGGAAGCTGGAAACAGCAAAGGTTTGGTGTTTTTCCTTTTTTTTTTTTTTTAAATCAAAGTAGCTGGCAATTAATTTTCTTTCAACAGACTTATTGATTAATAAGGTAATTGTTGCAGCTTTAATTTGTAAAGGTACTGTAAATGTTGGGGCTCCAACATAGTATTATTACCGTTATCCATTAACCTACTGCTTGTTTTTTGTTTTCTCCAAACTATTTGACCATTTTTCAAAGATCAGTAAATCAGAAATGTGAAAATCATGACCCATCCCTAGTTTAGTCTATAAAATCTGAAAAAATTATGAAAAATTTGAACTTTTTGACATTCAGCACATTTTTTTGTTGTTGTTGTTTTTGTTTTTTCTAATTGCTTTTTTTGTTTTGTCAAATTTGCAGTCCTTAATCCTAAAAAAAACCCAATCTTTTGCAATGATATAAAAATGCAAAAACTGCAAAGTCTCACCTTTGAGAAGCTGGAACAAGCAACTATTTGGCATTTTAACACATTCCAGCATTAGTTACCACAGATAATGTGTTGAAAATCGGCTCGTGAATACTCTTTTATCATTTGGCAGTCATGCTCTGTAATTGACACCATCTGAGCAGGAGCCACACAGGACAATTCTTTTTGTTATTAACTGTTTTTGGAGGCATCTTGAATGTACATGGAAGAGTTCGATCTAAATGACTGTAAAGGAAGCTAATAAGAGTTCTGGCGCTACAAAACCGGAGGAATGAGCGCAGATGATGAGTACAGTGAGAGATGATGGAGGGAGTGGGAGCAGAGGGATATGAAGATGATGGGTCCAGTGGTTTGAGAAAAGAGAGGCAGGCTCGCTGATGAGTGAATGAGCGAGTGGAGGAGGGAGTGAGGGATGCTGAGTGTGTCAGGGTGTGTTTTCCCAGACCTCTCAAGTGTCCCCTCTGTTTGACCCTGTTTTATGGCTCTTTTACAGCCCTTACATACTGTAGCCGTCCAGATTCTCTTCTCCAGGGCTCTGCTCCCCTCGTCAACCCCAGCTCCAAAGCCTCAGGCAGGGTCAGCAGGCCTTTAACACTGTGGTCCCCACTCCCCCGCCTCCTCCTGATTCCCCTCTAATTCACACCAGATCAAATATGGTCCCCCCCCTTTTCCTCCATTGTTTTAAGCAATCATCAGCCCGACACACTCTTTCTCACACACGCTCATTCATCAGGGCTCGGGCCAGTAAACGTCTGTGAGAAGAGAGCAGGTGTTTCTCATATTTTATACGTTAGTATAAATGAATAATTCCATTAAGACTTTTGTAATTACAAACATTTTATAGTTGACCTCTTTTGTGCAGTTGGATTTACATTCTCATCCATCACTTAAAATGTTTTTGGAGCGGTGGAACGCAACCAAGTTCAATTATTCAAGTTCTGTACTTGCATCAGTGACTCAAATCCAGTATGTATTAATGAAATACTTCAAAAGGGGTAATTGTACATAATGAGCACTTTTATTTTTGTTAGTCTTCTTAGGGATAGTTAGGATTTTTTTTTGAAGTGGGGCTGTATGAGGTGCCCTCAGTTTGGAGAAGCAGAAAGGAGTAATTTTAAGTGTATGTTATATTCAGTTAAGCTAAGTTATTCAACAGATGGCTGTGCCAAACAACAATGTCAAATAACAGAAAATTACAGCCATCTCTAGACCACTGATTACTTAAAAGTCTTAATGGTGATTAATTGATTAATCATTAATCATTAACATCTCTACTCCATGAGGAAAAAGAGTAATTTTACATTGCAGGTAATTGGGATTTGCTGATCTACTGCTGCCTCAGTCGGTTAGTTTGTTTGTGTTATTGTGTGACTTTAGTGAATCTGGACTAACCTTTTTAACACCAAAGTCACACAATAACACAACAAACGTACTAACAAGCTAACACATCGTGTTTTGCAGGGTTAAATTACAGTTTTTCCTTCAGGAGTCTGGTTGCTTTGGAGAGAGTGATATTTTGCTTACAATAATAGCGATTTCCCATCGATTGTGTGATAACAAGGTAAAGCGGTGAAAATATCCTTAATATAGCATTTTTGGGTGACTAAAATATGTTTTGCTGCTGACCCCGTCCACAGCTGTACATGGCTTAGCCTCCGTGCTGCTACTCATCTCTGCTTCTCCAACATGGGGCATGATGACCTTCTACTATAGTTAATACACTTTGGATAGGTACCTCATACATACAACCTGACTGCAAATTATCCAAACTGTCTGTTTA
Organism: Lutjanus campechanus; assembly: GCA_027495735.1. Lineage (NCBI taxonomy): Eukaryota > Metazoa > Chordata > Actinopteri > Lutjaniformes > Lutjanidae > Lutjanus > Lutjanus campechanus. Next base: position 15,167 of record JAJHUR010138821.1, read on the forward strand.
AGTATGTGCTTTTTAAATGCAGGACCGATAGCGTACTTGTTGTACAGTGTAGTACTGGCATTTCCATGCATGCTTGTCTCTTCTCTATATTTACAATAAAAAGCTACATATCTTGAGTGCATTTGGGGCAGTGTGTCGGTATCTATGAGAAACAATTCTCTTTTCTTTGCTATAAGCCAGGTGGAGTAAACTGTAGTCCCCCCAGCCTTAACTCTGCACTCACTCACTTACTGGAGATAATTTATGAGCTTTTTCCTCTGCTGAAACCTGCTCAGCTCACAGTTCGACTGAGTGGACCTGGAGCTGGAACAGTCGATGTGTATGAACATACCTCGCAGAGTTTTCTTTCAACGTCTAAAGGTTCATATATTGATAAATCTGGGTGCTCAAAGCCTAATTTGATCCAGCACAGACCAATGGACAGTCCAGCCCTGTATACGTGTGTGTGTGTGTGTGTGTCAGACTTAGAAAGGCTCCACTCACATTTATCCCAGCCATTTTTCAGACTGTAGGAGAATTCCCACCGCTCCACTCTAACTTATAGCCCACTCATTCTGGCCTCATGGAGTCTGCTATCGCCACTGATCCAAGAACAGTCGCACTCCCAGGGGAGGATTACTAAAGCACAGTGGCCTGAAACTTAGCCATTTCAGCTTATACAAAGTTTAAAACAAGCTCCAGATATAGGCGGTTGTTCTCTCTGAGAAATCTTTGTGCACTGTACAGTCAGAGGGGGAAAAGCAGCACCAAATAACTTCCACTGCTGATATACTGTATATAATTTTCCCTCACAAGTCCATAACTTCTCCCCAGCGACCTTCACTGTTCAGAAACACGCAAAGCCAGGCTGCTCTGCTCTCAGATTTAACAAGGTGAAAAGTGGCGGGGAGGAAAAACTTTTTTCTTTCTAAAATTAGTTTCTGGAAAATAAGGAGAGCGCATGTAGTAAATTACACTAACAAGGGGACGCCATCCTCTTATCCTGCTTTAAATCACAGCTGGCCGCGTGAGTAGATACTCAGTGCTGCTCTGTGAGCTGCGTGCAGAATTTCACCTCCGCAAACAGGAACTCTGGGAACGAACCAACAAATAAATACACCTCAGCGGGGAGATAACTCATAGCAAACCAAACCAGCGAGAGGGGGAGACACACAAGGACCCTCTCAGCCACAAAGTGGATGTAGGCGTGTGTGTGCGCACTGAAGAACATGTGGTTTAGAGCAATTCTAACATATTGGACATAGTGTGGTAGTGTAAGAATTACTGGACATGCTAAGTAACCTGCTTTGAAGCACAACTAATTTGTACACACACGCATGTATGCATGCAGTTTCTGCTCGTAGGCGTTCTGATTGTATAATGTGGGGGTCAACAACCTGTTGTTGTAATATTTTGTCAACTAAAATGTGTGTAGCCTATGTCTAAGGCTATGTCCTGAGTCTTCCTAGGCAAGCTATGAGCGAGAAATCCAAAAAAGATTAATGGATTAATTGACTATTCTTTTCAGCTGTGCTTGGGATGATGGTAATAATGCAGTTGGAAAGTAAATAAATGAGTAAACACAAGAGGCACAGATGTGCAAGACTTTAAAAGAATGGCACTGTTCAAGGTTTAGGTTTATTTACTTCATTAATTTTGTGTAACTGGGCTGCTTGGAAGTCTAAAATCAGCTCATGCCCCCTGTCCTACTGAGTTAATTTGATTATATTCTGTATTTATCAGCCTCTAGTTTGCGTCTCCCTCTGCCTCACTCTCCCTCTCTACCTGTGTTCTTATCTCTTAAGGCCTTCACTCTGCCTCGGTCTCGTCTCCCCAGTGAACTGCTGCTGACCTCCATGCTCGTCAGTGATTAATGTTCCCCTCCTGTACAGCTCCTCATCCCATTCAGAAAAAAAGAGCGCGGTCCTAATGGAGATAGGGATCATTGTCTGATAGTTTGCTCCATCTCTGCTTAGAGATATGAGGTGGATAAGAGAAATGAGATTTTACAGCCAGTATGTTGGAGTCAGTTAAAAACCCTCCTGAAACCAAAAGAGTGGTGTTAATTCATTACTTTTTTCTCAAAGCGACCAATTTAGATCTAGATCATTGTGTTTTTTCTTCTGAGAATGAAGGACTGTAACTGCTAAGATAAAAATAAATAATTGACTAAATTACTAAATTCATATGCCATTAAAAACGGAAAAAATAATATGATGTCAATCAACTAATACACCAAAAGTTGATCCCATGACAAACTCTGAATGACAGCCCCCTTATTTGCACAATGAAACAAGAAATTTAAAAAGTAAATGCAGAAATAAAGTAAGTTTAGGGAAATAAATAAGGGTAAATACAGAAATGGACAGTAAAAAGAAAATCTCTGCACATAATTTCCATATCAGGTGAAACCCTGTCTTCACTGAAATCTTGAAAACATAGACTGAAAAAAAAAAATCTTCCTCAGGCTACTGCTGAACTGAGCAACGCTGTGTAGAAGCATGCATGTGTAGCATGTTTTTGAAGGCGCACTGGTCTGAACACACACATGTGCCCAGACTTTTACAAGTCCCAGTCCTTCGCTTGCTCTTGTCTGGTAGAGAGGGATTTCTTCTCCTCAGTCCGTGGTTAAAGAATCCCAGACCACCTGTTGGCTCGACTTCAGACATGGAGACAGATAGACCGCCAACAGGTAGACATGCACACATAAACACAGACAAGCAGATGGAATATCAGTGTGTCTGTCATGATCCTGTTACCTCCAAACCAGAAACGGGCTAAATAGAGATTCACAGTACAACCACCAAATCTCCAAATACCTGAACTTATCTGCCGGGATAATGTTTTTCTTTTTACTTAAATGCTGTTATAAACTGTTTGCCTTAATGCAAGTTAAAATTAAGGCAAGTCAACTTAAAAAAATTCCAATTTTCCAACTAAGTTATTTACCCAAAAGTAAATACTGCTCCTTAACAAGGAAAGTTTTTTATGGTAACCTTAGTGTGTTGTTTTAGTTTCCTAAATATAATTAATGTAACTGCGAATGTTAACCTGAATTAATGATAGCTGGTTTGGTTCAGTGAGCGAAAAGTTAAATAACACAACTTAACCAATTAACTATTTTTATGATGTTATATCTGAAACGATGCATCATTAGATCACAAAATATAATTTTGTCTTTCATTAGAGTTGCCTTCTTTCCTAGTCACCAAGTGGAAAATAATGGCTCAACTGCAGGGGGAAAACTCTGTAAAAGACACGAATGTCATGACGTCAGAAGCACAATACTAAGAGACCCCTATGTGAGTCGCTTTTATTGAAATGAGAGTAGCAGGTTAAGGGAACAGGGTGTAATTTCACGTTGTTATAATTTACAAAAGTAGACTGACATCACTAAAGCAGAAAGCTGAATCAGACTTTATACAGTGGGGCAGTAAAGAATCATTGGTTCAATTTGACGGGAGATTCCTTAGAAGGTGAAAATCTGTACTCGTAGATTAATAAAGAAAAAAAAAGGACCCACTTCTAGCTGTATAATGTGCTCCCTTTCTGAAACACAGCCCTTACATTGTGCAGGATGTCTCTGTAGAGCAGACGTGGTGCTGGTCTGTCAGCAGCAGTAATCACTGCCTCAAACGTCGGCCTTCTCAGGTTCTCGTCCTGCGTGACTATATTTGCCTCTGTGTATTTGACCAGATGTGTGGCCGCTCATTTTGATAATTTCCTACCAGCGCTCTAATCAATACAAATAGGTCCTTTTGGGGTCATTATTTTTCACCTCAAAGCTGACCTGGTCTTGAAACCATGATGGCATCAGGGATGAAAGACCTCTTTTTTTGAGTGTGTCTCGATATCTTTCTTTCTTTTTCCTCAGCCACTCACTCACACATTCTCATGAACACTCACACAATATACAAATTTAAGCAGCGCTGCAATTAAGTAATTGGTTTGAGTAATTGTTTAAGAAAAAAAGTCTCTGATTCCAGTTCCTTAATATTTTCTGGTATCTTTACTTCTTTATGACAGTAAACTGAATATTTTTGGACTGTGGACATTTGAGGATGTTGCCTTCGGCTTTGGGAAATACTGTCATTTTTCACCATCTTCTGGCATTATATGGACAACTGAGTTGCAGCCTTAAATTTAAGTATTCTGAACCATCAGTGATTTACATGTGTGTGCTGCCCCCCCCCCCCCCCCCCCTCCCCCCCGCCCCGCACA
>JAJHUR010138821.1:21438-68738 GCA_027495735.1 Lutjanus campechanus
CCCCCCCCCCCCGAGCCACAGTGTAGGTAGGAGAAGCCTTCTTCTTTCTGTATCCTGTTTGGCCCTGCAAAGATCTTCAGCTCTCAGTGGAGGGACGAGATGCCTCGGGCCCCACCAACAGACACTGAGAGCAAGAAGTCTTTGACAATTTGTCCCCCTGACCCCAGCTAACCTACAGTTGCCGACTTCACAGGGCTGGAGGACTCCAGTCTTTCCCTTTGGCCTTCTCCCCCTCCCCCTTCAGACTCCAGGTCACTGCTGGTGATGAGGAGCTTGCTATACTTGCTGAGTTTGTGAACAGACCTACTGAATAGGGCTTGCAGTCCTGAGGCTAATGGACTGGCTGTTGTGTGGGATTGACGTTTCCCGGGGGAGAAGACACAGATAAAGACCTAATAGATTGGGGCAGAATTGGAGGAGATGTGAGAAGCAGAGGGGTCATAAGGTGACAAAAGGCACAGTCGAAAAAAAGTCTTTGCTGTAGTGCAAGGACTGTGTCCATACAGTTTTTTACTCTTTGATGAAAGGTCATAGTGCTGAAACAAGTGACCAAGCTAGGTAATTAGTTCAACAGTTGTTTAACCGGCTTATTCCTCAGGGCGCAGCTACATTACATTCTGGCTGCCATGTAGCCGCATTTTTCAGGATGCTGATCTTGGCCATTCTATACAATGTTTGTGAATCCACCAGACACACCGCAGAATGTTTCAGACGTCCCCGAAGCGGCTCTCCATCACACACAGGACGAATCTATTGACAGAAGCCATGTCATCGAGCTTCGGGCAGGAAGTCAGACACAGGAACGATATAGAGAATCTGGTTGATTTCAAAATAAAACATCCTGTGCAGACTCTCTGTCATACAAACAGACAAAAAAATAAAAAAATAAAAGAAAACTTTCCGCCCACTGTAGAAGCAGAAAAATTAAGAAAAAATGACCAAATTAACTAAATTCGAGCAAGTCATCAAAGTCTTGCAGGCAGAATGATCCACTTCTGGAATGCTCCTGGTGGCGCATGAAGCCGTGTGTAGGACAGAACGAAACCGGGTTATGGAAGCAACATCATAGAGCCGAGCCCGGTGGAATCAAGCAGCAATTCCTGTATCACATAAAACTGTTTTTATGCAGTTTTGACATCATCCTGACCTCTGATAAGCCATGATCAATGTGACCACTTAAGTCTGAAAAAAGGAAATAAATTAAATACAGTTCATATTAGTTAGCTCTTAAATAAGATAAGAAAAAACTTTATTAGTCCCGAAGGAAATTGAGAAAGAAAATTGAGATTGCTCCAAAATTACACAAGAACAAAAACAAATAGTAATAAATATAAAGTGTTTAGGGGATAAGTGCAAAATCAGTTCTTAATAGAATAACAAAGTAAGATAAATGTAGTAAAAAGGTGAGCTAAAATTTACAGTTTGTGTCAGCTGACTTGACGTACTCCATAAACTGTACATGCTTGTGTGCCAGAGCATAAAAATAGAGTTAACTGTCTTGAAGATGCATCTCAATGTAACAGCCGTGTCAGTCCAGCCGCGATATCCCCAGGTGCACTAGACTCCAAAAACCACTTAATCAGCTTATGGTCACAAGTGATTTAAATTGAGTATTTGTGCAGCTGCGCAACTTGAAGTTGAACCAGAGGGTTTTACAGTGCAGAGTGAGTGTCAATGGCTTTTACAGTGTAATGGAGAGAGTGCAGGACTGTGAAGGTGAACAAGACTAATTTGCTCTCAGAGGGGGATAGATGGCTTGTCAACTCGTGCATGCACACACACATGCACGCACACACATACACACGCTGTATCGACATACAGTAGGCACACGGTGACAAATGAGCATTATTGCAAGCATGTGGACTCTCACGCACGTACAACCACACTCGCACACATCGCCTCCACCTCCATCCCTCACTCCCTCCATCTCTCTGTGTCTGTCACCACCAGAGGATTATACAGCGGGATACCTTACACCGCTGTTGCAAAAAAATGTAGCCTGGAAAAGCTTTACTCTAAGCGAAAACACAACCATTCATCTCCCTCCGTCTCCCTGCTCCCTCGTTGCTCCCTCGCTCTTTCTTTTCCACCTTCTCTTTGTTTCTCCACACTTTTTCCCGTCTCAGGTTTTCTCGGGAGCGCTGCAGATGGAGCACTGCAGTAGAAAACCTTATCCTTTTGTTTTGTGCTTACCTATTCAGTTACATGGGCATGTGGGAATTCTGAAGTTTAGATTAATGTAGTTTCACTGTGCTAATTATGTCAATGTCAGGCTGTGGTTTAGTGATAATAGAGGGCGTCATACTGAAAAGGAGCAGAATTACGGCTCATTGAGATTGATAAAAAGAAAACGAAGTAAGATGTTTTCTTTGAATATTTAAATATCTGCAGAATTAATTCATGAATTATATTAAAATTAGCGAGAAGTTAGAGTTTTGCAGTTTTCAAGTACAATTACATTGTCTCCTCATTTTTTTCTGTGCTCTTTTCCTGGAACATTTTCCAAGTTGCCTTTTTCACAAAGGGATCTTTTTTCTACCTGTCCAGGGACCACAGATGTAAATTAGCCATATAGCTAACTCTGGCTCAGTGGTCATGTTGTGCAGGGCTCCTGTTAAATAAACTAATAAAGTAAACTCAACTTTTACAGTAAACAAAGGGAAAAAAAATGAAAATCAATTTGAACAGCTTGTTTTAAAACGAAAGTCCTCCAGTATAATGTCGAGTCTTGAAGGTGAGAACTAACTTTATAGCTTTACTTTATAACTTATTCAAATTTTCACTACTTTTTTCTACTGTTGCACATATTCCACTACATGTCTACATGTGTGTGTCTTGTTTTTGTACCTGTGCTGTAGTGGGTTGTTTGCTTATATCTGGTCTTACCAAACAAACCAAACCAAAACATTTGAGTGTCATCTCGGGCTTTGGGAAACACTAATCAACACAAAAAATGTTTTCACCATCTTTTGCCATTTTGTAGACTAAACAACTAGTCACTCAATCAAGAAAATAATCAACAGATGAATCTGATGAAAATATGCTGCCATAAAAAAGAAATAAAATACAAGATGGAGAAATTTGCTCTTAAATTGCTGGCATAGATTATTTATACTTTTGTATTTTTCAGTATTTTTTGTTTTTATTTTGATTTGTTTTAATTTTTCAGTTCAGCTTAGTCTCAGTTAGTATCCACAATGGGTTTGCTCATTGCAGGTTCGTTTTTATTGTTTAAAAATGTTTAGGTGTTGTGGTTTAGCTTTTAACTGTTTTTTTTTCTGACAGCAGTTTACTTAAAGTCATTAGGGCATCCCAGTTGCATTAAACAAACACTGCCAATACCTCATCATGCTTGTTGTGATGTCAACTTTGACCAAATTGACAAAAAGACTAAAACTAAAGACATTTTCTGTTTATTTTTATATATTTTTTAAACCTAATTTTATTTTTTAGTTTAGTTTTAGTTAGCTATAATAACCTTGATTGCTGGTTTGTTAAACTAAAAGTAATGTGTTAAGTTACCAGTCATTTTAAAAAGTAATCTGAAAACACAGATATGTTACCACAGACACCAGAGATGAGTGGGTTCTTTTAAGCCTAGAGGAAACTTTTCCTTCCTACCCACGAAACATCTGCAACATCTAAAATCTCAAACACCATGCATGATAACTGGCATGTGTTACTCGCCCAAGGCGTCTGAGGAGCTTCCAGTTTCCTCATGTTTGGTTATGAGTGCTGTGACACGGTCTTCAACCCCCCCCACCACCACCACTCACTAAACTCTGCTTATGTAAAAAACCTGAGGGGGGAGATTTGTATATTGCCCGAGTAATCTGTGAAATCTGTCTCAGTTGCAGGTGTGGGTGTGTGTTTTAGTGAGAAATCATATCCGACCCTGAGGTGCCACCTGAGACATGTAACAGACAAGTCTCTGCATATATCCCTCTGGCTTACACACAAACATAAAAACACACGCAGTGAGTTCTTCCGTGTTTTCTTCTGAATTTTAGTCCTGGAGTAGATGAGCGTGCAGACAGATAGACAGACAAGAACAGGACAGTAGCAAAATGCGCTGGCTGGCAAGCCTCGTCTTGATAAAGAGTGTTTTTTATGCTGTGAAAATGATGAATTGATATACCCGATTCAGCTTCTTTTTCCTGAGACTGATACTTCAACATGAGGCCAGGGATAACTGCAGCTCCAAACACTGAGTCAGAGACCTGCTGTGAGTTAAATGAATGTAACTGAAGACGCGTATTTAATATAGATCAGTTGTGTCCGGCCAATAACTGTCTGGCTTAAGCATCAGTATTGGCCCTGATACTGATGTGCATCCCCAGCAATTAATCAGCAACAGTTTTGATGTCAGATCAAATGTCTAAGTTGTAAGTAAGTAAAGTTCCCCTAAAGAAATGTGAAAATAAGTCATTTGAAGTTTGAAGGAGTGGGGATTAATGTTTTTTCCCAAATATCAGACATTTTCTATCCCAGGAACAGAAGCACATACTATCCTGGGGATACCAGGAAATTCACTTGTTTTTAAAGTATAATTTCGGCTACCATATTTCAGGCAACGCTATATGTAATAAGTCGAAATGTGGGTTCCAAAACGGACCGCTTTAGTGTGTTATCTAGTTATTCTGGGAATAACTCTAATGATGAGCATTTTTCACTATATTCTGAAATGTTAAAGACTAAACAATTATTTAATCAATAATAGAAAGTGATCTCTTGTGTTCTCTTGGGGAATCATCTTCTACATATCCCCTTCCTCTGATTCCCTCTCTTTCTTTATCTTTTGCTCTCTCATCTCCTCTGACTAACATATACACACACACACAAACACACATAAACACATGCACACAGGAATCCCAGGTATGCTGTGTCCATGCAGGCCAGAGAAGAAGAGCTCTGTGTGTGTGTGTGTATGTGATTGAAGCTGTCCTGCTGCTCTGGGCTGTGATATGATGAGCAGATAACAGCAGTGCAGAGATGAAAGCTTTGAAATGTCTTTATCTCCTCTGCATGTTCTTAGCCTACATGTCTTTGTTCCTGCCTTCCACTCCAGCAGCGTGATGAAAGTTGTTGTGTCATGACTTTAATAGAAATGTCTTGATGTCTATTGTCATTGTGGAAGCTCTGTTTTTTGGTCTTCCTCCCATCATTTTTCAGTAAGTTATAATTAACATTCCCCTTTTGTTCTGCTTGTTGTTACTAATCAGGTTTGGTGTTATGGTACTATATGACTTAAGACTCTACTTCATTACCTGAATTGAAATGAAGGTTTTTTTTCACACCTGCTTTGGATTCTGGTTTGTTTTTTACCTTAGTGCAATTCGTGTGGACTGATGTGACAGCAGTAATTGCGTGTATGAAGTCTTGAGAGGAGGTGATCTCGGCCCTGCCCCTAACAAACTCTGGATGGGTTAGATTGTGGTGGAGGTGGACGTGATCCAACCTCAGTCCGACCCAACTACCAGGTGTACTCCAAAGAGAGGCAGTGTAGTATTTCCTCAAAGTGCGTTTGGCATTCTGCTTGTATGGTTTTGTCTGATATATTGCCCAGATAATTACCACTCTTATAAGCAAACGCCGGCTCTGCTGTTGCTCCATGTTAAATTGAATAGCAATGTTTTTCCTCACAGATATGCACTGTATTTACGTCCTTGCTCCCACCCCCAAAGTTCACAAACTCATCAACTCATTTTGACCAGAACAAACAAAATACAGGTGTGAAAACACCCTAAGTCGCAAAACATTTGTAGTCTCATGTATGTGTGGTTGTGGTGTCAGTGTGAATAAAAAATACGTCCATACAGAGACATAATCATGCAATTGTATTCATACTCCAACTCTGACAGGCACATTGCAGGTTTGTATTTCAGAATATTCACAAGAATACAGTCAAAACTGCAACCATTAGTCAATTAATCAATTAGTTGGACAATAGGAAATTAGTTGCCAGCTGTTTGATAATCGATTAATTGTTTCTGTCATTTTCAAATATTAGCATTTGCTGCTTTTCTTGATCATATATGCTAGTAAATGAAGAGTTTTTGGAGTCTTGGTTAGACGATTTGAAGATGTCACTTCAGGCTTGGAAATTGTGATGGGCATTTTTCACAATAGATAATAAATAATCATTAGTTGTAGCCATAGTGTGTGTGTTTAATAGATCACACAAAAACTTATAAGATGGATAAAGTAAGTCTATACGTAAAAATGCTTCCCTTAAAATGTCATCCTTTTATACATTTCTGTCAACAGTGATGACTCGTATACAACAAAGTAAAGAGTAACATCATCCACTGCTAAGTAGCTTCTGGTCGGGCACAAAAATAGCCTAACAAGTCAAACATAATCTTTATTTTCACAAAGTCTTTCAAAGAAACGATTGACCTCTGGCTCAAATCCGTGACCCAGACTGACGCAGACTGACATGAGAATGAAACTCTGCCACGGTTGATGTCCCTCGACTTATATGGAAACTTTCCCATACATCCTTTAGATCTTGGACACATCTAACCAACTGCATACATAACTAAACAGTGCACTTTTTAAGGAATAAGAAAAAAAAACCCAACATTTTCTTGCCAAAGGGAAAACCCCTGGTTTCTGTTCCTCCTCCATCTTTTTTATTCTCACTTCATTCATTGGCTTCCCGTTGTGTAACTTTCTCTTTCCCCTTCCTCAGCTGTCTCCTCCTTTCACCACTTTACTCTCCTCTAGTAGCAAACCCACATCCTCCTGCTTCTCCTCAACCCTCACAGGTTGGCCAGAGAGAGATCCGGAAACAATTAACCTTTAATTAATTGAACATCGTTGCTGTGTTCAAATGCTCTGAGGGCTTGTTTTTCCGCCTGCTTGCAACCAGATGCTTGTTGGCTGTAGCCAGCAACAGAAAAAACAGCATCATTGACCCACCTGCTCCCTAAAACTTTGTCCAGCCACAATAGTGGCCCATGCTTGAACCTGTGACAGACTTTAATAAATCCTTGAATTTTGTGTCCATGCAGGCCTTTTTTTTTTAAGCTAGTAACTGGTTATATAATTGTGTTTAATTGTGTTATTTTGGCATCCATCAGGGCGTGTTTGTCCTGTCACAGTGACTAAATAAAAAGCTGTTAATTCTGATTTATCAAGCCTTTGAATGGTAGTTTAGTTGACTGCGTGCAGTGCATTGAGAAAACACACGTTTTCTTTCTTTGTTTAATATGTTGTAAATAATTCATAAAGAAATAGAAGAGACTATGTTTGATTTTCTCAGAGATGGAGCACTGATAGCGCACACTCATACCATGCTTACTTAGACACACACTTCAACATTTGACCCTCTGTGCTGAGATGAAAGGCTTATCTGTCTCCCTGAAATCCCTGCAGACCAACCTCCCAGGTATTCATACTCCGTGTCATTGGACCGGTCAAGCCAAAGATGCAGCAGCCGCCATTAAAGCACATATGATTATCTTCATAGATATCTGTGCTTAGGATGATGACCTCGCAGATAAGACATCATATGTGACTTGCTGAAATGTTGCATGTCTAAGTGGGTCCTATAAACTGGGGCAGCTGACAAGGAGAAGTATTTTAATGGCCCGAGGATCAGGATTATGAATAGCAACCCAGACATGTGAGCCGTTTAATGCGGAAGTGCTTTAAACATGCATTCCTTGTATTGGCCAGCAGGAGCGACTACGCTGCCTATAAAAAGAAGTTCACTTGTATGTACTCTTGTGACAAAATTACCCTCCTTCTCACTGGATTTATTACCTCTGTAAATTGATTCATAGTGAGTGTATGGTCTCAATCAGTAGTTTCAAGTCTTCTTCAATACAGCATGATATTGATTTTGTAAGTTATGGCCCGATTTGGAGCAAAAATAGACGATAAGCAGGGTCGGCTTTAGGGCGTGGTTGCCATATAATTGACAAGTTGCTACCACAGTGTGTCAGGTTCTCAGCTCCAGTAAGGATAGAGGCGTACGACGTCTCTCGACCAAATATAGTCACTTCTGGCCCCCAAAAACGAAGATGGTGACGTGACGTTTACACTGGGTGAAAAATCAAACCTTTTTTTCTCATTCCATGTAGATCAAAACCCCTTGGACATAACTGCACTGTTGAAATTAGTTGAGAAATAAACATTATAGCGCATTCAAAGGTCAGTGCGTGTCTATGTATATAAAAATCCTTAAATGCAAGAAGTGAAAGTTTACTTGTTTTAACATGCAAGCACACAAATAGAAGAAAGCAAATAAGTTAGTAAGATGTGATCGCTACATTTTTTTCTGTACAGTCATGGTTGTTTGATACAACAACATACTTTGAGATTATTGAAAAAGGTCAACTATCAAACTCAGATTTTGCTACACCGTTGCTGAGTAAGCTGTCCATTTATATCTATGGTTGTATTGAGCCATTGCAAATTAGTAAGCAGAATAGCTTTATTGCATTATAGGATTTGCAGGATTAACGGTGTGAACCTCAATTTTAGATCCAGAGATAGGTATTTTTGTCTCTTTTTTTGTTTTAATATTGGTTTAATTTGGAATTACAGAAAAGCCTACATGCTGTATGTCAGTAAATTCATATTGCATATAAATTACATATATACCATGATAGAAGAGTCTTTCCACAGCCCACACCCACATGTAAAAACCTACATTTCCTAAAATTAGGCACTCACATTCAAGAGAGAGAGACAGAGAGTTCAGGAAGAAGTCTGAGAACGACTGCATAGCAAGAGGTTAAATTTTTCTGAATGAAGCTTCAGTGTTTTTTGTCAACTGACCAGTTAAGAGTCTCTCAATATGTTGGTGTTCTCTGGCTTTATCCTAGAAAAATAGTTCTGCTGTCAAAATGAGCAACAGTTCCCCAGTGGAGAGTCCAGAGTTGCCAAGCTCGCACTTTCTCCTTACCTTCCACATCCCATTTCTTCTCTCCCTTCTCTACATTTACCCTACAGCCACCTCCCCACATCTGCCCAGTGTCTCTGGATGTGTAATTTGCCGTAGCTCTCTTCGCTCCAGCCAAATGCTTCACCTGCACCGCGTCGTGCTATTAGCTTCCCCCTGCTTCCTCCAGAGCATCTTTCATTCATGCTCCACTAAGATGAAGAGGGGAAATGGGAGGAAACAATGAGACGGAGGGTACCCTGTGGTGTAGCGAGCCAAACCAAATAACATGTATCATGTGTTTTTGGATTTGGCCTTTGACCCATGTTGCATGATAACCTCAGTCTCCCACCTGTTCTGTTGTTCTCTGCTCAGTCGTGCTGAACTCAGTCCTGCAAGTTTGTTTTTAGTGGTTATTTCATGGGCATTGACATGTGGCCAGGAATTGGCTTTCCTGACATTTATATGTCCGTGATTTCAATGCCAGGGAAATACACAAAACAAAGACAGCACACAAAAGCCTTTACACATTACTTCAAGACGGAGTTTGTTCGCAAAAACTAAAGTGACGAGGAGTCAAAAGGATATTCTGCTTTTATAGGGATAGGTCTATAAAGATATTAAAGCTCTTTAAAGTTACAGTTATTTCTGTGAATTGTAGCGACCCCTTTCCTTTTGGCAGTTTGTAAAAAGATTCCTCCAATTTCTTGTTGAATCTATTTGTACAGTCAATCGCACAACAGCTCTTTGCCATTTTAGATTATGTGTATACCCTTTATTTTAGTTGTCATGTCATGTTTCTTCTTCTAATAGCATCTTTTCCTGCAAAAACGCTTGTAATGTTATTGTGTGTTATACACTTTCTTTCATGATATATGTAAAAAAAAAAAAAAAAAAAGACTTGCCATCCAGTGTGAGTTATGTTTGTCTTAAGGCAGATGGAGATGAAGCATTCAGAGGTTCTCCTTGAGCAAAATATGCGATTCAAAGAAACGTCTATTCTCATTATGCAAAGAAAGTCCAGGCACAGTCCATGGAAGGATCACATGAACATAAATGTAGAGTTAATAGACATATATTTCCTGTCAGAACTTGGCAGAGGGCTGAGGATGAGCATGACACACCCTCTCCAAGCATGTTATAACGCACTGTGGGAGGGTGTTAACTAATCCCCAATCTGGGAGTAATTCAACAAAGGGGGTCATCCAAGAAAGATGGTAAACGCAGCATGGCTCAAAATTACCCACCTACCACACACATGTTGTACATATTCACACACACACGCACGCACACACACACACACACACCTAAGCCACCTTCTACTTAAAGTCTTACAGTGCGATACAGACTGGTGTACTGTACAATCCTATAGACTGCTGCACCATCATCATTACTGTACATGATTTTCCATAACAATCAGAGGTGACTGTGGTCTCCTAAATGAGGTGCGTATGCATATACAGCGTCCTCTTTCACTTGACCTTTTTAATATCAGTGTGTGTGTGTTAGTGGAGAAAGAGGCGGCGCAGTGTGGTGCCTGTGGAGCCTAATAGTTCTCTGGTAATAAACCCCCATGACACACACCCCTTTCTCTCTTTCTCTCTGTCCATCCCCATCTGTCCGAGGTTGACCTATTAGGAGTGACCTTTTCGACCGGCTGGATGCATGGATGCAGTCGGCTGTTTTATTAGAAGGTATCGATGTCAAAATCTCACACAAACAGCCCCGCAAGCAGCGATCAAATGTCCAGTTTCATGAAGACTTTGGACCTGGCTGTGTGCTCGCTCTTTCAGTCAGCTCCAGCTTGCCTTTATTATGAAGAGCTGTTACCGCACTGTGTTCAATAGGCCCTTTGTATTTGTGTGTGTGTGTGTGTGTGTGTGTATGCATCAGTGTGTTTGATAGAATGAAACATTGTCATTTACGCTGCCGTAAATTTGAGACCCTGAAGATACACAGTCTGTACTTTGGCTGTCTTAATGACGTACGATATAAAAATGATTTATGTTGTAGTGAAAATGAAGGACTCATGTAACACTGATAATGTTTTGAAGTTGTGTGTGTGAAACAGAGAGTTGGCATAGTCCTCGTGTGTGCTTTCACTGTCCAAATATTTCATTTGATTTCACCGCAACTCAGAGTCGTCGCCCACCGCTGCAGAGGCTCGGGGTTTGTTGAATGTTCAAAGGCTGCAGCTAACAATTATTTTCATCATCAATTAGTCTGCCAACTATTTTCTTTGGGAATTGTTTTGCCTGTACAGTGTCAGATAATACCGAAAATTGTCCATTAAAATTTCCCATAAAAAAACCCCATGAACCTGACATCGGGTTTGTGAATGGTCCGACAGATCTGAAGTAAGAGTTGATCCATTTTTCCTGAAACCTCCTTTTCTTCTCAGCCATACAAGGTTTTTTTCAGTGGCGGCTTTCACACGAAACTGTGCATACAGCACTAGCGTTGATGTTAGAACGTAATTCCTGCAACATTTGGGAGGTGCCACTAGTTGCCATGAAACCAGTAGCTTTCTTAAAGTTGTCATATTTGATGTAGTAGTTGAGTAGTGTATTAGGTGAAGGCGATAGAAAGTGAAGGTACTGAAATTGGATGATTAAAACATAATGCATGTATTTCATGTCACGTTCAAGGGCCGCACAAAACGTTTCTGAGGGCAGCCATTGGCCTGTACTAACGGCTGGACTAGCTGATTATTCATCTAATCATTTGAGCTCTATTAAGCTCCCAGCATGGATGAATTATTAGAACTGGATATTGTGTTGCAGGATAGCGCCCCGTTCAGTCCAGTGAAAGTTGGTCAGAAGACACATATTCTGAAAAAGTTATTTAGGCTTCTGCAATTTTATGGCCCATAGCAATTTCGTGGTGGTGCTTCCCGGGCTGCCAAACTGTCTCATGATCTGCAGTTTTGACTGTGGCCAAAATGACTGCACTGCTCGGCACACTCAGCTTGGTTCATTTGCTGTAGTTTAATTGGTCATGTTTGGGGATTCTCATCTTTGTAAAGTCAAAAGTAGCTTTCACTGGTGAGTTAAGGCAACTTTGGAGTGGGGGTTGGAATTGAAAATGTTAGAATTGAAAGCCTTTATTGCCATTGCATAGCTGTACAACAAAGTTTATTGTGTCCCTTTGTGTGTGTGTTACATACAATAAAAAACAATGCAAAAAAAAAACCCCAAACACATTCCAACAGATCAGCACACATATATGCACTGTATATGTAACTACACAATCAATACGTATAAAAAATCATAGTGTATAAGGTGTGAAATAAAGTAGAGATAGATCTATAATTGCACATAGTCTTAAGTTGAGTTCAGCCAGGATATTATTGCATGTTCAGGTTATTTTTTCACTCAGGTTAATTAATGGAATTCAGTTCTTTGATGGGTTGCCCCTTCTCTGGATCACATGCTGCAGGTGGTGTCCATCACAAGCAGGTAAAAAATGATCAGTATCAGGCTGGCAGAGCTGTTAGCAGTTTTAAAGAATGCAGTGCAAAACTGTAGTATTGCCTTTGTGGTATTTACAGTAGAGCTGCAATAACTAGTCGATTGATCGTTGAAGTTGTTTTTTCAGGTTCTGAAATTTAACAATTGCTGCTTTTCTGCTTTTGTTGTGAATTGAACATTTCTGCGTTTGGACTGTTGGTCAGACGAAACTAGATGAATTTTAAGAGGTCATCTCAAGCTCTAAGATGTTATAACTGGTATTTTGTCACTCTGTAATTTATTCACTAATGCATGAATTGAGAAAATGATCTGCAGATTAATCGACAGAAAATATGATGGTTAGTTGCAGCCCTGGCAGCATTGCTACTTCAAGTTATGTCAAGTATCTGAATGCTTCCTCGATCAGTGCTTAATGCAAACAGGAGACACATCTGTGACAGACTGAAGAACTGATTGTTCGAGTGGAGACGCTGAGCGAGTCTGCAGGCCCGGTTCTTCGGAATCCGATGATTCATTTAGCTGGACATCAGCTTAACTTAATTACATTAGACTTGACGTCACAAAAAGTGGATTTGTAATCTTTGGGCTGCATTCAACATGATGTCCAGCCCTGCTGTCACCAGTCTGTGTGTGTGTGTGTGCTGTTGAAGAAGACCTCTTGTTTTCTTCCATCATGAATTACCCGCTATCTCCCAGATGTGAAACATCATCTTGTTTTTGTACATTTTCCCTGTGAGTAGAAGAGGCAGAAAAGCCTGATTGGCAATTATAAATAAGATGCTTTGCCAAGAAAAAGATGGGAGAAGAACAAACAGACAGATAATAAAAGGGTGTATAATTTTATGTTTTTGTATGTGCGTGCAGGACAGTGACAGGCAGGGCGAAAATGACAGCGGCTTTATTTGAAGGCAGCTGGATACTAAGCTATTAGTAGGGAGAAGGTTGTAAAACAAGCAGGAATGTTGCTGCTGGGTCCTGTGAGGTTTTCATCAGGGTGGGAGGTGTAATGACAGCAACAAGGGTTCCCTAAAGGAAAACAGGGAGGGAGAGACAGAGAGGGAAGACGAGAAGAGCAGTGGAGAGATGAACAATGGCTCGATAGGTAGAAAATGTGCAGAGATTGGACATAACAGTTAACAGGTGAATTCCACAACACAGATCATTGTTTTACCATATGGTCCCAGCAGTAGGGCTGTAACTAACAATACTTTTCATTATCTGTTAATCTGTTGATTATTTTCTTGATTAATCAATTAGTTGTTTGGTCTATAAAATGTCAGAATGGTGAAAAAAAAACGTTGATCAGTGTTTCCCAAAGCCAATGGCGACATCCTTAAATGTCTTGTTTTGTCCACAACCCAAAGATATTTAGTTTGCTGTCATAAAAGAGTAAAGAAACCAGAGAATATTCACATTTCAGAAGCTGAAATCAGAGAATTTAGACATTGAAAAAGACTCAAAATGACTAATTGATTATCAAAATAGCAATTAATTTAATAGACAGTTAATGTCATTGCAGCTTTACACAGCAGTGTTATTAATTTTGAGAGTCTTTTGACTAAAATGTCATTTAGCGTGTCAATTGATATTTTAATGTGTGCTCTCAGTTTAACAGCTCTGGGTCATTCACTTCTCTAATAAGTACAGCAGTAGTTTCTTTTCGCTTGTATTGTGTTACAAGTTTAGTGAAAACACACCAGCTTATGTCAGCTGATAAAACAATGTTAGTTTGAAAAACAAAAACGTTCAAGTGTGTTTATCTATGTATGAATCTTGGGATGACTCATCTGCACATGTCGCTTCAGGTTTGTTGTATTTTTACCGGTTATTGACGCTTCACGCAGGTTTTTGTTTTTCTTGACATCAGATGTGAAATTCATCCATATGTCTGTTTTTCTTTTTCTCCCTAATGTTGACATTTGTGTTCAGTTTATGAGACGTGCAGCAAGTGCAAGCTAGGTGACGTCCCGGGTAGATAAATACTATCCAGTTGTGTGCATCTTACCTCCCTTCCACACAGAGGGATCGGATCTCTTCCCAACTCATCCCTCCCTAACATTTTGATGTTTTAATTCGTTGACAAAGAAGTCGATAGATTTCGTCATAGTTTTTGTCATCGTGATTACTTTTTATTTAGTTATCCTCGTCTCATTTTCGTCAGTGAAAAATGTAATTGCCAAAAATTGTCGTTGATGAAATTAACACTGGGTCACAGCAGGTTTGAATGAGCTGACGGTCCACCAAAAGCTCATGGGTCCTTTTAGGATGTCCTCAATCTAAAGTCTTTAACTAGAGACAGAGTGGGACTGGAAAATGGATTGGGAGAAAATAGCAGCGGTTGGAGACGCAGCTTGCCCTGTAGTTTGTAAAGACGGTGAGATAAACAAAGATAGTGAAGATAAACCAGAGGAATCCAGTGATATCTCCTTTACTTCACTTATCAACAGCGGCAGCAGGGAGTGGTTGGGAGAAGTCCAACAAGGCAGTAAATAACTGTCTGATTGGTTCTCGTCTGTCAGCTTCTTTTGTCAGCAAAAGGTGGTTAGAGATGTCTAGACGTTGTTGGATGAAAGGGATTCGTCTTTGGAAAAAGTGTCTGCTTGAAAGATTGACAGATTTTTTGAAATTTTATTACAGACTCTAATTAGATTTCGTCATGCTCAAGTCAGATAAAACAGTTCAGTTTTCACAACCAACATTTTTGAGGTATTGTGTCATTCTCATGGTTGGATTTCCCTGTAGTGCTCACAGGGGGTTCAGAGCACAAACAACACATGGAGGTAATGGAGATGTCCAAAGTTAACTCATATAGAAGAGGTAATTATCTTGTTAATCATGTCTGATCTGCCTCGAACACACACTTAGAGAGAAAGTGTGCATTTGCATGGATTTTGGACCAGAGCCTGGTCAAAAGTATGAGGCTGCCAACTCTGTTAAACCTCTTTCAAACCTATTTTAATTCTGAAAATGAACACTGACCTGGACCAAAATTTACTTGCAACAAAGATAATAAAACAAAAATACGCACACATGCAGCATGCGCACCCGGAAAAATCAGACAGACGGCAGAACTTTGCCAAATTAGCCACATGCCAACCAGAACAAGTGCCCTGAGGGGGAGTAGGGAGTGAGAGAGAGAGCGTGCAGAGGGCGGAGGTAAAGTGAACTTTCCAGCTGTTACCGTATCATGTTTGACATCAGTGTCTTGTCCTCCACCCACCAAAGAGCTCTCAGATTGACACACCACCAACAGACACACACACACACACACACACACAGAGGTTTATTGGCCCCAAATTGCCTCAAGGGTTTTTTCTAAAGTAGCTCTTATCTCATACACACGAAAGGGCAGTCATACACAGTTACATGCAGCCATGCAGTCTTATTCTTTTTCTCTTCATCTCCTTTACAAACTCCACATCAATCCATAATCCATGAGTTAAAAATCAAATCTGATTCGAACCTATGTAGGTAAAAAGACAAAACAAAGTTCGAGTTAGAAAATGCTGTTTACCTTTATTTTTTCAATGTATGTGGCTGGAATGTAGCTGTTTTCCCCAGACCTGCAATGAGACCTCAGCCACAAGTGTTTGTTGCTCCTCTCCAGGATTTGGAAGCTCTCTCCAGCTGGGCTCCATGAATTGGAAGGTGTAAGTTACTAAGAGTGCAATACTTGTATATTTGGGGAAACTTTACAAATTTGCCTGCTTTCAAATGTCATGCTGCTAGCTTGATGGACTCTTTCTGTAAGTTTAAAAAAAAGCACAAAGATGCACCAAACTTCAGACAGAGGAAGTTAGTAAACAGTGCACATAAATATGAATACATAGCCAGACAATACTAATGAGTAAATGTCACTAAAATTCTACATATTAAGCCAACTTACACGTACATGTACAAAGGTTTTGTGAGGTGAATAGAAAAATCTAAACATAAAAAGAAAAGATAAGATCTGGAAGGAAGAACCGGTAGCTTGAAACGTCACACCAATAAAGTTTTCAAACAGGAGCTCTTTTGGTGCGTGGATCTTTTCATTTCTTTTTATGTTTTGATATTTTATGATCCAGCACCCAACCCATTTGGCTCCGGGGATGTGTGTGTCTTTTTCATAGTGCTTTTTGTGAATAGAGAAATCTGCCATTCAGATTGCATTGTTACTGACAATCTGTGTCTAATTTATCTAATAATCAATCTTTTTTTTCCTTTTTGCTGACTATTTACAATGTAGCTGTGATTATCTGATGAAGTAAACAATAATATTAGAGGGATCCCTTGTACAATTTCAGCATTATTTCTCTGAGAATCTCATTCATCTCCAAGCACTGTAACTAAATTATCTCTAAAAGAATCAACATTAAATCAAATTGAATGGAGACCTTGTGGCAGTACCCAGCCCTATCCATAATGTCCCTGTTCATGAGCGTGAAATTACATGAGTGATGAGAACGTTCTTCTGAATCAGAATTTTTTTTAAAACTCAGTATCATCTAATTACACTAGAAAACCATTTTCTAGACGCACATACATCTGAATACAAATGTTCTCTCTCTCACACACACACACACACACACACACCCGTAAACACATCACACTGCCAAACCCCAGTGAGCTTGCACACCCCTGTCCTTAAATACCACACAACTCGCCTTTCCCCACTCACAAAATATACTTACCTTAACACGCCTCCCAAAACACACACATGCACCTACAAGCATCAACACACTCGGCATACGGATGCCTGCTTATTGTAAAAGCGTGTCCTGTTCGCAGATGAGAGCAGATCATGTGGAGCATTAAAAGATGAGTTAAATATTCAGGTGCTCTCTCTTTCCACTCCTTCATTTGTTGCTCTTAACACAGGCTAGCGTGTTGACGTGCTGTCGCCAGACACCTTTTGCAGGCGTGTTAAAAACGACACATGCTTTTTACACAGTGCTGCTTTTGGATCGCTTCTGCTCAGGAATGGACCTGCCCCACCTGTGACCACATTATAGCCCGAGCAGGGTCGTGTGCTGCAGCGTGACGTGGGTGCCTGGGGCCTCGCTCCTGCCCCGTTTACTCACCCGATTCCCCGTTCAGCCACAGCAGCTTGTAAAAGTCATGGCTAGTGTGAAAATTAAAGAGATGCATGCTGCTTTTATGAGCTTTCTTTGACTTTTCCTCTCTCTTTTGGGTCTTTGCCACCCCCTTCCCCTCTCTCTCTCTCCCTCCTTCGCTTTCTCCGTCTCCCACTGTGGAGGTGAAAGTGCTTTGTGACACATAGTTTGGTTTGATTAGTCATTGCAATCTTTTCTTTGCTCTATCGCTTCTTTCTCTTGCAGCACTTTTTCCTCCCGCCCATCTTTTCACCCCTCCTCTGGTCTCCCCAGATATGGTTTACAGTCTAGAGACCTCTCTGTCTCAATTCTCTGATCCCATTTTCAACGGGCCATTAAACAGAGATGATTCACTCTACAGTACGCAACCTGGGGTACCACTGACCTTTTGACAAGTTGCTCTAAATGACGTGAAAAGCTCTCATCAAAGACCTACACAAAGTTTGATTTCCCCCCAGGGATTGAGAAAGATATGGACGGCCAACATGTTGATCAGCCAGGAAAATAGAGTCATATATACGGATATACAATCGCCCTCAGATGGCACACACTGACAACCACCATTCATAAATCACCATAGGAATGACCAGCCGTTCTCAGTTATTCCTGCTTATTATTTGCAGTTATTCCAGGGCACAGCATTTCCGAAGGCCACCGGGGATAATGACAATGTTAGTAACATGCGTAAACCCTGCAATCGGATCTGGCTCCATGCTGCCCAGCATTGCCAGGCTGTATGTCTGAGCAGACGGATGGAGAGCGATGCCAAATCTCTTAGACAGCGTCCCGAAAGACTTCTTTTCCACGAGCTCTGCGTCTCAGACTGGCGATTATGCCTCTTACTTTTTATAGCAGTCCTACTGGAGTGACACATTTTCAATCATTACGACCAGTCAGCAGGGGCTCAAGTGTAAAGTAGCGCCTAGTTCAGTGGCATTCATGCTAATATGTGTGGTGTTTTACATGTATGGTTGAACTCCAGTAGGTGCTGCTCAAACCTAGATTCACCTTGTGCTTGGTTGGAGACAGTTTGCATGGCATTATGAAAGCAAATTTTAACTTGTGCGTACACTAGGTATCAGTTCTCAGTGCTGGGTTATTATCATCAAGCCTGTCCAGTACAACAAGGTATCAGGGATAAATCAGAAGATAAGCAAAAATTTGACGTAATTTCAGAATATATCTGCCAGTTATTTATTTTTGTTTTTTCGTACTCTGTAAAGCGGCCTTGGGTACCTTTTTAGTTACAGTTGACAAGGACACGAGGACAAGGACAGATGCACTTGAACCTTAATTTGGTGGCCAAAGTATATTTGTGGAGGTCCTGATGTAAACTTATGTAAAAGCAATACAGAAAAGGCAATTTAACACAGCCTTCCTTAAATTACTCTAACACTTGGGTTGTCCACTTTTGCCATGAGTTGTAATGTCGTCATTCCTCAAGGCACTGTTTGCGATGAAAAATGAGCTAGACTTCTTGGCTAGTTGCAGAAACCCCAGTATATTATGTCCTTAAATATGTCATAATCTAGCAACTTGAACTCTGTTTACTCCACTTACACATAAATTCCACTTAAAACTTTTTTTTTGTCATTATCTGCCCTGTGTATTTCTGGATTTTCTGTCAGAGTCGTGTTAGCAATTTGAGTAGCCTCAGTAAACCCATACTTAAGTCGCCCTGACAGTCATAATTTCAAATAAACGAATGGAAATTCTTCTATCCTTGGTGATACATAAGTGATTAAGTAAATTTATGTTACAATAGAAAATGCCTGGTTGCAGCATTAGTCCCAGAAAATATTGAAATACTTACGATTTTGAGTTTTAAACCAATTTCTAAATCTTTCTTTTTATACAAGTTATGTATGCTGAGCACAGATGCTCTTTTCCTGCAGGATTCTACTCCAAACTCACAGTACAGTAGTCAAGATGCTGTGTTACTTGATGTGTTTTCCTCAAAGGCACCATAGTGGTGTCAATAAGAGGGCTGCTGCTTGATCAGTTGGCCTTTCAAGTCTCAGTTTGAGCCTACGGCTGCCTAAGTTACGGCTATAACTGCTACATAGAAGTGATATAAACCTGACTGTGACTGTTAGGGTTGCTGGTGGAAGCCAGGCTGTTGTCAGCCTGTAAAAGTTTAGGAGACCTCTCTTTATGGGACTGCACTGAGAACTGGGACTGTCCTTGTTGGAAGCTACAGTCAGAGCTGGTTGCTGTCACACCTACTCTACATGAGGCAAAATGGAAAATAAGAAAACTCTTATTTTACTAAAATGGCAACAACTTCATGATGTTTATACTCGCATATGACAATGAATACAGTCCACTGTCAGATAAAACACAAGACATACACTTACACACACCCAGACAAATGTATATGAATTGTAAGGTGTCTGCCAGCAACACCAGAAAATATCCAGGACATCATCAGAGAGGGCGAGAGGGTAGGAAGGTCCTTTGAGCAACATTAACAGCCCACAGTAAGCTCCACAGGCTCTGACTCTGGTGTTTGGACTATTTTTACAGCCTAACTACCTGTGTTTGCCCGCCACAAATCCATATTACCCAACATCATATAGGAAGCCAGAGCATTTTTTTAGGACCTTGTAACATCTGGCAGCAGCAAAGATACATAAATAGTGAGATCAGGGCTTAGCTTTTAAATGGTCCAGGTCTTCTAATGTTACTAGATGAAGAGTTATGGGCGGGTGAACGATTGGGTGTAGATTACAGCAGTACCCTCATTATGTTTCTAGTGCTCGCAGTACTGTTCATATATACAGAAAGAGGCAGCGTGGTATTACTTGAACCCTGTCTGGGTTGTTTCTCTGAATTTTTGGACATGTTTCGCTCTTTTACCTGTTTTGTCTTGAACTTTTCGTGGTCTCAGTCAACACTGGATACTGACTTGACTATGTTTTGCCTTTATATACTTGGTCCAATATTGGCTCAAAAAGAAAATTTAAGGTTTACATTCACTGCGTCTTGTAAAGCAGGGGTCTTCAACATTTTTCAGGTCACAGACGTGGCTGATAGAGAGATGGAGCAAGGACCCACTACTACTTATACTGCATTCTCTCATTTGTGCTTACCTGTAGCATGGCTGATGTTAGCTGCAGATGTTATGATGTTAGTCTCAACCACTGCCCCTTCATATGTGGTTTCTGAGGTAGAGAGTTTGTCAGAGTCTCTTGTTAGTGGATTATTTTGTGGTCATAGGAGTGTCTGTATGCTTGGGAAAGTAATACAGCTAATTTGCCAAAATGTTTTATTCAGTAGGTTAGCTAGATCACAGGATTACACAGGCTTCATGGGTAGCTTGTTTTCGAAGTTGTGTAAATTAAATGATACAATTTTGGGGGTTTATTTTTGTCATTGCTAATAATATGTTGAAAATATGTTAATATACTGACATCATTTCAAATAAAAGTTGGAAAAAGTGGTGAACTCCCACACACTGTCAGCACAAAATGTATTCAGGACGGATGTTATGGTCATACACAGGATGAGCAGATATTGATAACAGAGGGATGGATGTTTGGTTTTAAACCTTCATCAGGCATTGAGGCTCTTCTATTGTGCAGGGAAGTACTTAATGTCATGGAGAAAACAGATTGCAGTATTAGGTAGAGTATAAATGGAGGATTGTATGATTAATTTAGCACAGATGTCTGATGTAGAACAATGGCCATCACTGTAATGGGAACAATAAGGCTTTGCGGTCAAGTACACCAAATTAAATAAATGCAGCGGTGGTGGTTAATGTGGACTTTGTCAGTACAAAGGGTCAGCAGGGCAGAGGCCAAGGCTGACTACTTTCTAATAGCGTTGGCTTTGCACCTCAAAGACAAGTTTGCTTTATTGGCCACACCCTCATTTTGCACTCGATGAGGGCTAATGGTGCAAGCCCATTATTGTTACTGTTATTTCTGCCGTTTTCAGTGCTGGTCAGTGGCCTAGTTTGGCCTGTTTGAGGGTATGGTGAGATTCCTTTTGGTTTTGGCGAGTCTGAGGTGGCTAACATTGCAAGCATAGTGAGTTTCTCATGGGGGTTCAAGAGCGAAGACTTAAACAAACATGAGGCTTAAGAACATCGGGGCAAACAAGGAATGCAGTGCCCATTCACAAGCCTTCATGAAAATCCCTTATCGCATGAAACGAGCGTGTCAGATTTTCCTATTGGGGTCAGCGGTGAGAGTTTGGCTGCTTCTTCTCCCCTCTGCTCTTGTTTGAACTTGGTGTTCAAGGAGTAGACGAGTCATTTTAACCATTCAGAAATACTGGGAATATGATGTGATACCTATTAATCCTCATTGTTGACAAACTCTTCCTTTAACTTGCATTTCTCACAACAGTAGAAAAATTTGTAGCAATTCTTAAACCATTAAAAAGTTCCTAGTAGTGTTAACATATGAGTGAAAAAGTAAAGGTCAGTTTGTAAGCATTGTTTGGCATGTATTGCTCAACATAAACATTTAGTTTAAAATGAAATGAAAGCTGAGGTATACACCGAATCGCAGGAGGATTGTCTTTCAAGACACTGGATTAGCGTTTGTGCTGCACAGCCAAAAGAACAACACAGAGCTGGATTTGGCAGCACAGATAGCCATCAAAGATAATGAAAAGCAATAAAGTGTGTGTGTGTGTGTGTGTGCAATGGAAAGCTTAGGCCGAATGTTTGAGATATTTTATGTGTCTGCGTGTGTGGAGAAGATGAAATTCATTTCAGAGCCTCAGCTGTTTAGTCTTTCACATTCCCCAGAATTCAGAACCATGGCTCCTGTCTTTATGTTGGACTGCCATCATAAATTACAGTTTTTGCTTCTCTAGAATTTCAAGCAAGGTGACGATTTGTGCAAGCGCCGAGTGAAATGTCCAATGTAATGAAGGAATAATAAAAAAAGAGAGTAGATTGTTCTTGAGTGGATTACAGCACTGAGAGGGGAGGAAGTGAAGCAGACACACAAATAACATATGAAATAAAGCATGAAAGGTGTTTGGGGAACCCTGTGAGACAATATAGTTATAATTCGTTGTAATAGCCATGTTTTTGGCCATCAACCGCTATATGTCAAACTCATTTTACACCACAGGAGTACATGGATTTTCTCACTTGTTTCCTTTTATCGAAATATGCAGCACGTGTGCAGTGGTTTCACCGCAGTCCAGAGGCAGTACCAGTTGTTTCCTGTTTGCAAATTCCAGAGGTGTGCACTCGAGTCACAAATTCGATGACTTTAGACTTGACAAAATAAAAAAAGACTTGGACTTAAACATAAATGATGTGTGACTTCACATGGACTTGAGCCTTTTGACTCAAAAATACCTGACAACGTAAATCTCGCCAGCTACCGATTGAAATGTACCAATCGTGAGAACAGCCACTATGAAACCTACACCCCTTACACTTTTTAAAGGACATGCCTTACCAGAGAAGATGCTCTTCCCAGCACTCTCAGGACAGCTGAAGATATGACAGGAAAGGAGGAAGAGAGAGGAAATGACAAGCAGCAAAGGGCCACAGGCAGGATCCACTCAAGTTGCAAGATAGAACCATGAAGACTTAACGTTGTGCTTCTGAACTTCATTCGGAAAAGACTATGTCAAAGATAATTAAGTTTGCATACAAAAACTGTGCAGTGGTCAACAAAAAATGAATTGCAGTGGCTTATTTGGGACTCAAAACTCTAAGTTTAGGACCTGGAGCTTGTCTGTCTTGACTTGGGACCTAACTCAGGATTTGAGTGCAAAGACTTGACTTGCAAGAAAACAAAACAAAAAAAGACTCAGCCCCTCCTCTGGCAAATTCACATAAAATCTGTGTTATATTTTGCCTTCGGGAAATCCACTTAACTGCCAGGTTTAAAAACAGATCTGAGTTGCATCAGTATAAACTCTTCTCCCTTTGTGCAACGGCAGCAATTGCAGAATTAACTCTAAAATTGAAAACACTGCACAAAATAAACGTTATGCTTCTTGTGAGATGTTTAGAGACATTAATTCACTTCAGAAATGACATTACTCCAATCACCACTTTGTCATGATGAAGGAACACATTTAAAAGAGGAAACTTGGCCTTAGACTCTCACATTTTAAGTGAATATGTTGAAAGATGTTGAACTACCATGAAACAAAACAGTCCGCAATCACAACAAGACAACCTGAGTTAAAATAGGTGATGAAATAAACCTGAAGTTTGAAAAATGAACCTGATAAGCATGATAATGGCCCTGGTTTGCTACGCTTATTATTTCCTGCAGTGTTATCCTTGGGATGGATATGAGTGGAACGAGCCAAGCAAGAATCCAAAAGCAGGAGTTACATGTTGTGGAAGGAAAGAGAGGGATGAGATCTCCTGTGGTGAACTGGATTTATAGTCTGCTGTGTTCAACCCCTGCACAGGGATTGTTATCAGGTTTAATGCACGGAAGTTTATTGTTTAAAGGAGCACATGATGGAGAGTGGGGTTTCAGGGTTGTGCAACACGGACAATGTTAGAGTAAGGTTAGTCAGTGTCAGTAATGGTGCTGGTTGTACTGTATCCTAAAAGTTTCAAAGATGCTCCCAGTCCAGGGACCACAGTCGTAGCAGTAAATAAAGCTGATCTCACCTCCTACTGTATGTTTCCCACAATTTTTCTTTTTCTGTCACTGTGTTGGTGCACAAACCTTCCCTTTTGGTCCTTTTTGCTGTCTGTTCTCACTGTGCATCTGCTTCGGTTGTCTTCTCAGTCCTCCCCAACATTTGGAAGGCTTCAAAGACATAGAGGGCATCAAAGGCTTCGGCCCCGAGTGGCCTCCTCCTCCTCACATCCCTGCGCTTTGCTTCTTCTCTGTCTTTTAGCCTCCACTGTTCCAGCTTTGTTGTTCCTCCCCTCATGTGCAAGTGATTAGACGAAAGGGCCGAAGGAAAACACAAGCTTTGTTTTCTAGGCAGCGGGCACGCTCGGAATTCCAGTGGATTTACAGCAGTGAGGATCCCTCAGATCCTAACTGGTTAAATGGGACTCTGGAGAACCTTCACGCTATCTGCTAACACCATCCAGGTCACTCTGTCTTCTTTATTCTTCTTCCTACTTGTCTACATTTTTCTTGTTTCTTCTCCTCCTCTCTAGTTTTTGCGTCTTCAGTTTTTTTTTCCAGGCATCATCATCCTAATTTTCCTCCTCTCCTCTCTTCTCTCCTAGACAGAGGAGATGATACAAAGGTCTATTCATAGTCTGAGTGACTGCTCATTTTCTCCTCTCTGCCCAGCTGTCTTGCTTCACTGTCACTCTGGTTCTAATGAAAGGTCAGGTAGTCACGGATGGTACAGTCACTGCTATTGTGCCTTCATAGGCGACGGTTATGCCTGCTGTTTTGTCATCTGCTCTGAAAGCAAAAACAGAGCACCGAGAGTCTTCATATGTAATGGTTTGTCCTTGCAGTGAACTTGACAAATATTGGATTCTCAGTCCAGCTGGACAACTCCGGGGCTGTTGTAGGGGCCTCTTGGGGCCCATCAACTAAATGAAGAAGAGTTGAATGCTTGCATTTGACATACACAAAATTACTACAGTGACACAAGTGAGAATTCATATGCTTAGCTTTCCATCCTAGGCCAAATCAGATTAAAAACTTTTAAGAAGATGCTGTCATTGTTCATATAAAATCACTCATAACATCAGCGTGACATTCTCGCAATGACAAAGCAAACATGCTGATGTTCATCAGGTGCAATGATGATCATATTCACCATTTTGGTTAAGTGTGTTAGTTGCCGATTCGCTCAAAACCTCATGATGTCACTGGAGTAAAAGTGAGGTGATCACCAAAGTCATCCAGTAAATAATGATAGAGACATTTCCAGGGCTGGGTCCAATTACTTTGAAATGTATGATGCAGCCACAAAAATGTGCACATTTATTCTTGTTTGTCTTTTAAAATATCTCAAAACATATTCACTGCAAATGAGATACATTTACCATGTGGCTCTCTTTTGTGAAAGAACCTCCACATCTTAGACACACTTTTAGTTGTTAATGGAATCCTGATTACATGTACCCGGCCTTTTTTTTCATCCTTTTATCACAGTTTCATCCAAGTTTATCACAAAATTTAACCAATCTTTGATTAAATTGGAAAAAGAAAATGTGAATGTGTTTATCAGGAGTTGGTTCATGAAAATAAGCAGTAGGTGGCACCATTTCTACCATCGGACAACCATTAAACCATTGCAGAAGAAGAGGACAAGATGACATAACTGAAAGAGCAACAGTCAAACCTCAAATGGTGAAGAACAATGTAAATATGACAGTTATGTTAATTTCAAGCATTAATGTGAGGAAGGTTCCATCAAATATAAATAAAAAACAGAATTTGGCCATTTCCATCAACCTTTTCTAATGTAATCTATAGCTGTTGACCTGCTGGTAGAGCTAGAGGTCGGTAGGATTCATCCTCCGAGGACCATGAATGTTTGTACAATCCAAACAATGTGTGTGTTGTGATATCTGTGCTGCAAAGATGCTGTAGTTTAGTGGCTAAAAATGTTAAAACAAGTCTGAAATATCAACTTTTCAGGAACAGCCTTGAAAGAAATATGGTCCTTTATGTTAATAGGCCCGGCGGTTGTGGAATTTATTACCTTTAGAGAAGCATGAAATACTTCCATTTAGTCTGAAATACAAACATCACAAAAATCTGTGGAGGTTTTCATCATGCAGCAGTGATATGCTGTGGACCAGACCACCACGTGCACAGACAGTCCCACTTAGCAGACCCCAGGCATGCTACACCAAAAGTAGAGTGCCAACCAGAATAGCAATTTCTCCCAAAAACAATCAAAGTAAGTGAAGTGTGGATCATAGAGTCGCTCTGGCACGCCTCTGTGTTGACTGGAGAGGAATGAAAGAATGTAAAAGGGCCCGAGCTCAAATCACGCTCCAGTCAAACAAAGGAGGAGTAATAAGGCATTTTGAGAGCAGGAAAAACTCTGAGCCTGCAAGTGATTTAAATCAGAGGGCTGACGATACACTGTGGTGGGTGTTTTTGTATTTCTGTGTACATGCATGTGTTGGTGCACATAGTTTGTGCAGGCAGTTGTATGCAGTGATAGTGGAGCAGTAAAGGCTCTGTAATCTGAAGAAATTTGTGTGACCGAGCTGGTGTGCGTGTTTGTATCTTTGAACGTGCTTGTTTCACAGTCATTTCCACTGCATTATATGGTTTCTTAGACCTGGTTGGGTAGCAGTGTGTGAGTACACAAACAGGCAAAAACAGACACTGCCCTCTAACTATCTGTGTAAAATTGCAGCTGGAGCGGTTTGCTGGTGAAATCTGACAAGTAAACTGTTCCTTCACATGAGGAATTAATACTGGTTTATACCACAGAACATATTTTGTAGACAGGGCTTTATGCATTGTGTTTCCGCAGAAAACTGGATGCTGACTGACTTCACTCTTTATCCTATAATTGGTTTCATTTTGCCTTTACAAGTACAAGCAGTTTTCTTGGAAGGTGACTTTGTCTGGAGGTATAATTTATTAGCCTACAACAATTACATTGTGTTTATGTGAAACAAATTAAAGTAAAACGTTGAATTTAGAAGTTTTGAGAGGCACTAGTGTTGTTTTCCCCCCAGTAGGTTATGGTTAATCTTTCCTGTGTGAGTGCCGTACCAGGCTTTAGTCAGGATGGGAAAGGATCTTAGGATTGTGTCAACTGTTTATTTGGCTTTGAACGGGGTCCAATAACAAAGTGTAAAAGTGTCACAGAGCTAAACCAGGGGCTGTGATTCCAGCACCAAAGGTAACCTTGTATTGTTGGGAGATTCAATCAATTATTGGAAGATGGAAAAAGGATAGTTTGATTTGGCACAGCTGTATTGTTTTTGCAATGCAACAAAAGAAGACTTTGTGGACTGTGAAGCTTCATTAAGATACACCAACTTCTCTCTGTTACTGCCAATGTGAAGTGAATGAATGTTGGTTACTGATGTAGGTTCCTTGTCTCATGTGACTTGTTTCCATCAACAGTTTAATTCAATTAACTGCCAACAGAGTTCATTACACACCCACACCCACTTTTACAAAGCCGTCAATAACAATCGTTAACTTAATATACCGTAATTAAAAGGATCATTTTAGAGCAGTCATTTTAATCCTTTAATTGACTACTGGAGCTAAAATGTGTTTATTGTATTCAACATTCTCACTCGTAACATAAGAAACAGCTTATACGCTTTCTGCTGCCTTGGTGTGTGAGTGCATGTGTGTGTATTTACTCAGACAAAACATGCATCTGTCACCTTTGATTTACGATGAGTAATGTAACAGCTCACTCTCATACATGGCTACAGGATTTTATCGTACGCCTTCGCTATTTCACACTGGCCTTCCAAGTAAACCCACAAGTAAACGAGCTAAGCAGTGCACATTTGACCATGCACACATAGTGTACACACATGAACAGAGTCAGTTTTTTAGATGCCTTTTTTGGGGGGGAGGGGAACTGGATTGTCCTTAGTTTGTTACCAGGCTGAGTGGTGGGGCTGTAAATGTCATCAGCACTGGTCGGGCTCTCCACCAGTCATTTCTCTACGTACCATTAGTTTTGTGTCTCGGCTCATCAGGAGGAATTCTGCACTTCAGCTGTTGAGACTTGACCCTGACAGACATCTGGCAAGAGACAAGTTCATGCTACAGATATAGATATACTTTCTATATACTATATATATACATATATATGTGGACACACATATATATTCTGGTGATTCTGTATTTGGTTTTGTTAAATTCATCTTACTAACAAGTATAGTTTTTGTATCCAAAGCCTGATATAGCTTATTTAGTCCAAAAACAAGTAAACTCATAAATGAGCCACAGTGTTGTGCTGGCTGCACATTAAGGGTAGGTATCAGTAGAATATCTTTGATTCAATATTGGTACTGGAACTGGTTATCAATACCAATGCTGTTATTGATACTACTTGCCATAATTTGGTGCAAAAAAAAAAATAAAGACATGAAAAGATGTGAAAAAAATTCAACAGGAACAGCAAAGATTAGCTGTTCAACTCACAGTTCAATTCAAAAAGTGGAGTGATGAATCATTGCCAATGACGCTGCTGAAATAAAACTCAAAGACTGACTCAGGTATTGTGCATTATTTTTGGGAATATTAATCATGATAGTATAGTCTCTAGAAATGTGTGATTCAACTTCTTCCCATGGTCTAGTGTTAAAAAAAAGCAAAAAAGACAAAAATTATAATAAATTGTAATATTGAATCACAATACTTACAAATTGCCATACATAATTAATCTGCAGCTAAGTATTGTGATATTGTCAAATCTGGAGATAAGCACATTACTGTATCTCAGCCCTGATCATTTGTCTAGGAGCTTATCGATATTTTGACACTGTCCAGTCAGGAACCAGTACTGGTTTAGTACCGGTTCTCGATGCCCATCCCTACCGCACACAAAGGACAGCACACTTAAAAATTCCCCTTTCAGATCTCTCAGTGTGGTTTGTAACGACACATCATAAACTTAACCTCTCGTCTTTGAAATGTTACTCTTGGTCTTGAATCCATAATAAGTCTGATGGCTGAAAAGGCTAAACTGAAACATAGTAGAAACAGCTGAATGTCTCCAACATGCTGGCAGCCAGAGAACCACCCAGTAATACCACATTCAGTTTCCCATTGTGAGAGACTTATGAAGGCCTTGTGTGTATCAAAAAGTGTTGAGGCACTTCATCAATATATCAAGGCCATTCCATACAAAGTGATGACAGGTGCACATTAAGAAATAGTTGTTAGGTACAGCTGGTCTGCAGGTTTTTGTGAAGCAACACACTGACTTTCGTCTTGGCTTGAAATTTCCACCACCTCCATGTATAACATCTGTTGATTGTCCTCCACATCTAATATGAAACTGAGGAACTTTCCCTAAAATGAGCGAACGCTCCTGCAACTTTTCTCTTCTTCCCTCTCCCTCCACCTGGCTGTCACATTTTCTGACGTCGAAGGAAAATGAACATACTGTACTGTCTCTTCACCGCACAAAAATACTTAGCGGGAAAGGACTGCGCCCAGCTCCTTTTTAAAATCAGGGAATGACCTGGTGTGCTGGAGTCTGGTGATTGTCAGCAGTGGCTGCTCAGTTCAAAGGCTTCATACTATATAATAATAGGCAGACGGACGGAGCTAACAGAGCCCATCCACCAGATGTGGAGTCTGACACACTCCAGTGTCTGTGCCGTCTGTCTGCAGCCTGCAGCTATACAATACACACACTGACAGGCAGGCAACATACATACACACACAGACACGAAACAGTAGAATTAATAGGAAATCTCTACTTAATCATAAAAAGCTTAGTTCCTCATTGCTCATCTTTCTATGTCTTTTTCTTTTGCTCCCACTGACCATCTCACAATCTATCAACCTAATATCCAAAGCCTGGGTTCACTTCATCCCCTAAATGGTTTCCTCCACCTTAGACATCAGTTTTTCACCTTTCATAAAACAGCTCAGAAACCTGTGAAATCATTCTGACACCGCAGAGCTGTGTGCGTCATTAGGCTCCGACTGTATCATCAAAGACTTGGACAGAAGTGGGAAAATTCCTTCATCTTTGTCCTAAACTCATGATAAATTGTTTTGTTCTCTCGCAAACTATGCAGCTGCTTTGATCCGAACTATTTTTGCGTCCACATTTGTCACCGCAGATCTCAAATGAGTGGACTTTCAGTAGCCTCGCAGCCCATTTCTCAACCTCTGTTTCTCTCTGCCTTCTGAGGCGGAGGGAGGATTGTTTATGTTAGCTTGAACCAGACCTGAGCCCGTCGTGGCTTTATTGCTTTGAGAAGGACCCAGGACACTGTGTAATGTGTACAGAAGAGAGACACTGTTACAGTATACGCTGGCTGGACGGACGAGGAGAAAAAGGGGATTCCTGCAAAGGTAATGAAGTAGAACTGTGCATGGGCGGGAAGAGGGGAAAAGTGACGAGGCAGAGAAGAGAAGAGAAGAGGACAGACGATACTGCAATTTGATGAGACGTCAGGATCCACCAAATGAAGCGCCACGATAACATCAGGGCCCAGCAATATTACTGTAAACATATTCCATATGCTCTCACTGTCTCCACCTCCGCCTCCGTCTTTTCTCCTCTGCCTGTCTCGCCCCATCTCTTTTGATTTCCTTTCTTTTCTCCTTCTTCTCACTCCTCGTCCCTCTTCCCCCTTCTCTCCTGCCCACTTGTTGTTTTATTGAGGAATGCTCCACTGAGGAGAGCATTTGATCTCGGTGCTGCTTTGACCCTAAAGATGGAGGGAGGGAGGAGGGGTTTTAAGGCCGCATGTGTCCCCAATTACACTGCTGAGATGGCAGCGTAATTCACTGCTTCACTCAGTGACTGGTGGACGGGAAAGAGACGCCTAATCAAGGCCAGAGTACCCCAACCTGCTGCCAATTCTAACACGTACATAGACACTGCGCACGCATGAATCTAACACACACACACGCACAGACTCATGACAAGAGCCTTCACACAGCTCACCACATTTAAAAGCTTATATTGCACATATTTTTGGCTCCACCCTTTCTCCTTAACTTCCCTCCACAGCACTCTCATGAAAAATCATTAATAGAAATAATAGACATGACACCACATGTCAATGATGCTCGTGATCTTTATCTTCTAGATGCAAACTAGCTAATGTATCCTTATCAGCAGGAAATGATTCTGGCTTTTAGAGGCACCTTTTCCCTCTTATCTATATCATGCTCAGTCTGCTGGAGTGAATGCTGTTTTCCTACTACATTTGGCCCATGATAACATTATACAAATAGACTGGAGGCCATAAATCAGTCAAGCCTTTTCTGCTTTCTCTGTTGATGATGAATAACCCATAAATATATTTAGACGTGCTATAGGCACCCCTTAAATCTTAACATACTTCCTTACAATGATCAGATTCAGTTGCTTGTTGTCTGGACATCCATGGTTACAGTATAAACAGTAATGGATAGCACCAAATTTAGCATAACTTATCCTGGTGCAAGTGTAAACAACTTCACGCTAAAGAGACTGGGCTCAGGTGCAGCCCACGGCTAACTCACCGAGTCCATGGCAAGTTTGCTTCACCTGTCAACATGGTGGCATTTGTACTGCTGTGCTCCAAATGTATCCATCATAGCAAATGTTAATAAGTCAAAGAAAAACACAGGAGTGACAAAATGCATTGAAGTAGCTTTTTTTGTGTTGTGGAATTAATATATTTTTGTTAGCACCATGAACAGGGATGTTATATGATCCTCCTCTATCCTTTTACATTTTTAAAGGTCCACTGACCTGCCAAATAATTTCATTTCTTGGTAGCCTCATGCAGTGGTTCTCAAATAGGGATCTGGGGACCTCCAGGGGTCTGTGGCACGCTGCTCCCTGAACCCCAGTCCATGAAAAGTTTTCAGTTTCATTCAATTATTTCATAGATTTAATTCAAATCTAACAATCTACAGCTCTTAATAAACAGGCTACACATATATATAAATGTTCCTCTTAGCAGTCAAGTCCACATCCCCATAATAAATGTCTAATATCTGTCTAATACATTTCTCTTGTGTTGTTTTTTTTACATAACTGTGGAAGTGTAAGAAAAATAGACTACGTCAGACTATTCCAAGGGACATAACACAGGGGGGTCCCTTGTATACTAGGGTTCCTTGGCTGAGAAAAAATTGAGAACTTCTGGCCTAATGTACCCGGGAATATTACAATGCATGACATGCCAAAGGGCTTCAGTGATTGTGCCTTAAAGTCCAGATGAAACAGCATTTCGAGAGTATGTAGCTTTTTTATCAGGCCATATTTCTGAGTGAAATGGGAGGCAGGCGGGACAAAATGTTGGAAGGGATTTGATTTGAATGTTGAAAAGTGGGCGTGTCATAATCCATTTTACTCTGCTGTCACGAGCTAGTTAACTGGTGAATCTTGGCTCTGTGTTGCGAAAAGTTAATGATTGATTAATGGGTGGTTGTCATGATAATATTAGTTGAGACTGGTTGGTTCAAACCCACATAAGCACGTGTCATATTTTGTTTAACAGGAAGAAAACAATTGGATTTTGCACAATATGACCGGAGATTTGATCTAAAATGGTCAAAGAGGCATTTTTCATTTCAACTCCACTTTTAACCTGCAGAAAAAGAGTAAAAAAAAAAAACCAAGCCTGAAAAGTCTCGGGTTCAAAGGTCTGGCACACTGATGAGAAGTAAGGAGCAGAAATAACATATGAAGGTGCGCAGCAGGCTGTGGGATCCTGCACTTGGAGGGATCTAACAGATTTCATCTCTGCAACCTGGGAGATTCTGAACAGGAAATGAGGTAATACAATAGAGATCTTTGTGCCTGTAGTCCTCCTTTAACACCTCTCTCTTCCCTGCTGCCGCCATCTGCCTATCCTCCTTTCCATCGTCTGGGGTGGAGGTGGATCAGCTATGAACCGTGTGTCTGAGAGAACAGGGTTTATGGGAGGTGAGGTGAGACTGTTTGGAGAAGCAAGCTGGGATGCTTTACAAGGTGTGCTTAGTCAGCCCCCTCAGCAGTCATCTGGTGAAATGAGATGGAAATTACAACAAGCTTTGGAAATGTGAGAAGAACTGTGATCGTCTTTGTCTCCCGTGGCAGATTTTGTGTCTCTGTCTGGCAGTCTTCTTCTTGCTCTTTTCTCTATTCTGCCCACTTTAATAAAATCCAGGCTTTCTAAATCCCTCAGCCGTCCCCGCCCCCTCTACCGTTCTCCATGTTCAGTCCTCGAAGATGACTTCGGGTGGAAGTGTTTTCATAATCGGCACAAGGTCGCAGCCAATGGAAAACTACGTCAAATAAAGTGAGATCAGGCCTGATGTTCCACCCAGCATGGTTACTTGTTTTGAAGTGTGTCTGTAAGGCCTCATGCAACTTCAACTGCTGCTGAAGTCACCCTTTTGTGCAATGCAATAACATTATTCGACCTACGCTATTACTGTGCAGTGCGCATCATTATATTAGCTTACGCATATTATCAAACTCAGTATAAACAATTTCAGGTGACCTCTTCAGTAAATACTTATTTCCTAAGTGTGTTGATCATTTCTTCACAGAGCTAGGCTCTCTTAGGGAACTGAAAGTGATCCGGTGTCGTATCAAAGTGTGTTCCCTCATTAGATAGTGTTTTCCATAGCAGTGCCCACTGTGGTTGAGGGGTAAGTTGTGGTTATGAGTGGCAGAGTAAAGTAAGGGGGAACACAAGTTGATGGGGAAACGGATTTCAACACCTGTTGATGTTTATTTATTTGAAGGGACAGTGCAAGTTGATGAACGTCATATACAAAGTGCAGAGACGTAAACAAGCCAGATTGTAGCCATAGGCTAATTTCCATCTGTTGTCCCCTGGCAGATGTTCCCTAAGTTACAAAATATAGAACATAAAATGTTCTATATTTTCTATAAAATGTTGATCAGTGTTTCCCAAAGCCCAAAATTATGTAAAGCCTAAAATGTCTTGTTTTGTCTACAACCCAAAGATATTCAGTTTACTGTCAGACAGGAGTAAAGAAACAAGAAAATATGAACATTTAATAAGCTGGAATCAAAGATTTTTTTTCTTCTTTTTTTCTTAAAAAAAAATCCAAATGATTAATTGACTATCAAAATAGTTGCTTATTAAATTGATTGATTCCTTATCAAAAAAAATCATTGCAGCTCTATTTTAACTTTACTTAAAATGCAGAGTGGGTGCATGTATATAATTTACTGATTATAAATAATGAATGTTGATAAAATCATTTATCCACTTTTAGACTGTCCGGCAGGGTAAAAGTCTGTATCTTAGGAACATGAAACTAGTTCTCTTTTTTTTCGCTGTTATTCCTCCTTCAGATTGGCATTCAGCTCGCTTGGTCTCTTTTTCCATGTGTTATCCACAGTTGTTCTTTCCGACTTTTCATCACTCCGTACCCTTACGAAACCTGTCCGCTCTCTTCCTTTCTTTGCTGTTTTTCAGGCTTCAGACGTTATTATTTTCCTCACACACTAATGATTCCCAATATGCAGTTCATTCTGTTTCCATTCAGAGAGTTTCCCACAACGTCACGTTTACCTGATATCATCTCCACAGTTTTCATCACTTAGATCTGCCGGGCATTTCTTCTCTTTTTCTCTTTTGTTCTTCTTTTACATATTGGTTGCCATCTTTTTTTTCCCAAACTGAGGCAGATTCAGAGCAGGTGTCTTCATCAGTCCTCCTCCCTCTGCCTGACATTAGAGATGGGCCGAAGGAGAATTGGAAATCAAGGAGCCCGTCTCCACAACACACACACAGTGTATACACACACAAACACATCTGGTTCTTCACTTATGAGGGCAGAAGGTAAATTTCAATATCAGAGAATCCTTTTTGACAAAACCTTTGCATTAGAAGAGCCTTTTGGGTCTCTGAATCACTTAAATCCTCCCTCACATGTGTAAAAAGCAATATCCTTTTTCCATTTTTGCTACTACTTATTTGGCTTTAATTTATATTAACTGATTGTTCATTATAATCATTATATTAATTATACTTTAATTTATATTATTATATTATTACTATCTTAGTGTCATGGGGAAATAAAACTTTTTCCTGCAAGCTGAGACCGGATGTCAAAGTTTGCTCCTGAGGATCTAAATGCAGATTTGATTGAAAAGAAAAAAAAAACAAAGAACTGACTGACAGAGCTGGACTCTTGACATTCAAAATTATATTATGTTTCCACTTCTACCAAGCAAATTTTTATACAGATTTTCCTTGGTGGAAAGTGGAAACACATTGTTTAAGTTGTTTTTCTGGTGGCAATAATGTTCTAGTAGTTTTCTTTAAATATATATTACAAGCTCAGTTTTGAGGCTAATTTTTGGTATCATGCCAAACACTGTAGCCTTTATTGTCGAGGGTGAGTCATTAAAAGATCTACAGTAAGTCTTGAATGTGACTTTTTTTTTTTTTATGAGAGAACCACAAAATCTTAACTACTGCCATTTTTATTGGCTTGTATTATTTTTTACTTGATTTTTATAGATGCCAGTGTTGTATTTTGTAAATGTACCTGTTGCTGTCCAGCTGTGAATTGGACAGTTTATTCTTGTGTTTCAGCCATCGATCAAAGCGTCTGATGCGTGGTAAAAACTGAACATTTAAAACTAAATGTAAGTGACAGCATAGATGCAATATTATAATACCATTATTTTTTTTCATGAGACCAATATTTCAGCGCTTTGTGACTCATAGTATAACAATGAGCAACACTTGAGACTGAAGAAACTTCTAGAAGTAACTTTGGG
This sequence comes from Lutjanus campechanus, assembly GCA_027495735.1. Classification (NCBI taxonomy): domain Eukaryota; kingdom Metazoa; phylum Chordata; class Actinopteri; order Lutjaniformes; family Lutjanidae; genus Lutjanus; species Lutjanus campechanus. The sequence goes on from JAJHUR010138821.1 coordinate 57,246, forward strand.
TCTATTATCAGCAATATATTTAACTTTTGTGTCATTTTACTTTTAGTTGTCAAGATTAACAACTCAAGTTAATAATACCAGTACCCTTAATACTGATAGACAGCCCCTCCAGGATTCTGTGTTTTTTATTTTTAAGGATTGTTTTGGCTAATATGCCTGATTTCATGGTAGCTTTGTGTTAGATACTCCAGGCTTGACTTCATCACACCACAGACTGTGCAGGCTGTTGCAGCTGTGTTAGTGGGCCTCTTACATATTGCATTAAACTGAAAAACAATTGAGGTGATCGGCTGTGAGAAAAACCGTGCATGTAGTAATTTTTTCCAGATTTGGGTACAAAAAGGACCAAATGCATGTAGTAATTGGTACTTGGTTAACAACCACACAACAATGATTGTTTAAAATTGTCGAATTTAGTTCATTTTGTTTGCACATAATATTTTAATTTATTATAACTTAATACTGTGATTGTGAATTACTACCCTGTCATCCTGAATACATACCATCAACTTGTATTTCTCTGTATATTCTCAAATGTATGTGAAATCAGTTTTTTTTGTGGTATGGTATGTGGAAATACTCTGATCCAATTCCCTGACTCTAAATCATTTTTTCTGCAGTAGCGGAAAGTGTTTTGGACGCCGTCACTGTGGGTTTGTCTCTGGCTTCTCTTCAGCTCGCTCTTTGGGGACACAAAGCTCTCACTTCTCCTTCCCACCACCACTCATCTTTCCCATCCTTTTCTTTTTCTCTCCTCCATCCTTCTGTCTTCCTCATTAGCCGGCTACATTTTCCTCTAAACAAGTGGAGGAATGCTGCTGCTTATTTTTTTTAACCTGGGACGGAGAGAGCTTCCCGTAGAGCGTCGGTGTGATTGACAAGGAAGCGTGCTGGAATGGCTCAGAGTCTTGCTGTTGGCTGCCCGCGCTCGGTCTCCAATATAGAGCTGGAAAACCAAAGAATAAGAATAACACAGGACGTTTTTACTGGAATGAATATTTCTTTAGCGCGCATGGTGTTCCTTTCTCACTTTCATCTCTCTGTGTCTTCATCTCAGCAGTATATCACCCTGTCTGCTTGTTCTCTGTTTGTCTCTATTTCAATTTCTTCCTCTTTCCCAGTCTAACGTTCTCTCTGGCGTGGAGTCGCATTTCTTGTGGTTGAGTCTATTTTACAGCGTCAGTCAAAGAGAGCTGACTAAGAGTCTTGAGTTGATGGAGACACGATGTCTCACACCCAGTTTCCCAGAAGCATCCAAAAATTATTCAGCACGTTTTATCTGTGCAGTCAGAGGCCAGCAATCAGCGGCCTGTGTTGCACATCAGGTCAATCATGGAAAATGTGCACGCCACGATGGTTACATGAATGGAGCTCTTGTTAGAAAACATTCACGAAACGACTTTGATATTAGTTTGATTGATTATGCACTCATATTGTGTTTGGGAATACAAACAGAGAAACATACCAATGTGTACTGAGTTGCATTACTTGATATTAGTGTTGTCATGATACCAAAATACTGACTTTGATACCAATGCCAAGTTTAGTATCATGAAACCAATCACTCATTTTTCTCTGAGGCCAGGGATATTATCTTCAATATGGGTGCTGTCATGTTCACTTAATGTGCAGTGGGAGTGTGTCTTTTTTATCCTCCATTCTGTCAGACATTATAGACATGTAGCTTGTGTTAGACTCGAGCAATGAAAATGCACATATTGCAGAGCTTTGCAGAATGTTGTGTGGGGAGGACCGGACAGAGTGAAGTGACAGAGCTGCTGCTCGCTGACAGACAGCTGCCGGGCACTGGAGGACAGACCTGGGCAGTACAGGGTAAGCTAGCTGGACTAGCCAGTTAGCTTAATGCTGGGCTAATTTTGGAACAGGCTACTTATAAACAAGTCTTTACAGACATTACAGCAGTACAATAAATAACACTTAACTTTGACAAGACACTGCAACATCATGAACAACTTGGAGAGAATGAAGTTATTGTGCTACATGAAGCTGACAGCACACCACGGCGGAAACATAGAAGAGCGCAAGGACAAGCAAGTGAAAATGTTCATGTTCTTTCAAATTAAAAGTCTGAACATGAGGAATTCAGGACTTAAAATAAATAAAATGTTTTGTTTCTTTCAAGGGGGTTAGGTCATCCAGTTGGGGTGGTGCACAGCTTCCTCGAGACAATGGTAGAGGAAACACTCAACACTGTGATTTACATCGGATTGCACTCTGATTCAATGTACTTTACTTCATGAACGTACAGAGAGGAGAGAGGAAGGAAAAGAGACTGTAGGGAAATAACAAAAAACACCAGAGTCTCTTGAGTGTGACCACAAATACACACCTTTGGTGCCCATGCGAGGTGAAAATTTGCTTCACTTTCTTCGTGAACTCACCACTATTGACCTACAACAAGTACAACTTACATCAAGCCATCTTTTTGTGTGTGATTGAATTATTCATGCTTTAGAGTCAAAGCAACTACGACTATCCTGATGGAAGACAAGCCAGCCACATTTTGGCTAATAATGCTAGTGTTTTCCAAATATCACTATCACTGTGATTGACTTTTCATTCAAATCAAATATCCTTTCCTTGAGATGGTCACGCTCATGTGTTTCATAAATAGTAGCTGGCCTAAACGCTCTCCTTGATTTAAGCTGGCCTGCCAACTCTTTTCAGTCATTATACGTCCTGCAGACGAGGCGAGATGCAGTCTGGCGAGTGAGGAAATACCAACAGACCTAAAGAATGGTTTTGGAATGGCACCCAGCTCAACCATAGTCACATGATGTCTAAATCCGAGTCACGTTTGAAATGCAGCAGCATTATCCCGGCGTTCCCAGATTCCATCTGCTGGGGCCTCTCCTTTTGAATTTGTCATCCTCGAGGAATCTGGGAATGTCGGCGGTGAGCTTATGGCGTGTGTACGTGTCCCTGGCTGCACCTGAGCAGACACACGCACAGGTTTTTGTCTAACACACAAGGACAGGGAGGCATGCAACATGGCATGTGTCTTATTCACACTGTTGGCACACATGATACACTATTTACAGAAAAGTCACGTACAAAAAGCCAAGCGAGATGACTGTATTCATGTCCCACACACAGACAGCCTGACTGACTTTGACTTTAGGTCTTAAATCATGCATTCCACACCTGACCCATGGCACACGGAGACCTCAACGCGGACATAACACTAATGCGTGCACCATGTTCACCTCATCCTGCACAGTACACTGAGCAGCACAGCCCCTGCAATAAAGTCACACAGTAACATGCAGGTGTGATGACTGTATTCACATTCCACAGACAGATGAACAGACAGACGGCTACCTCTGCAGATTACGTCAAGGTCTCAGGGCTCAGTCTATCTGAGCTGGAAGCGATCAGGTTTTCCAGAAAGCTGAGCGCTTCCACACACACACATACACGCGCACACACACACACTTGCACTGGACCTGTCAGGTGAAAACAGATGAGCAGCACAGTAGGTGGTAACATGCTTGTGCACATTCCTCACTAGTCTGCTTACACCGCTGGTAACTGGAGCTGAGGGGAGCCTCACCCAAAATGGGCTAACCAGGCCGTATACATCAGCGTGGTTTCCATTGCAGAGCCTCACGGTGACAGAAGGGGCTGGTGCATCAGACTCTTTAACCTATGAGGGCTGATGTAGTTCTATAGGGACTATAGGGCTTCTGCAGAGCCATCAGCACAGCATGAAGTCACTCAAAGAGCAACATTTCTGTCATGACCAAACAGATGAATGTGTTAAGACAGACTATAGTTTAATATAAACTGAGATTCATAACACATGGGCAGTCTTTTCCTGTAATGGAGATGTGTGAATTTGCCCTCGCTGTACATAAATCCAAACGGACCCAGTAGACTTGTGTTCGTTTCCAAGCTCCAGCCCTGTTTCCTTGGCACTCTCAAGTTTCCTCACATATTACAAAGACATGCAAGTAGTCTGGTTGACTGGACACTTTAATTTGCCCGTGGGTACAACTGTATGAGTGGATTTGACCAGTGAAAAGACCGGCAGTTGTTGAGTTTTGAGCTTTATGGCTGAAATAAATATCACAATATTATCAGGAGTATTTTTCTTGATTTGTCCAATGTGTCTAATACAGTATGTGCACATTCACCACATAAAACAAACAAACTAATGTTACGTTCAATGAACATTGTCCCACCGTTATCCATTAGAAAAGTTTGCATTACATATATATTAAAAAAATTTAAAAAGACCTCCAACAATTCATTTTTAGTTTTTAATTGCAGTTTGCTTGGAATCATTATTTTAACAAACATCTTTCAAGAACTTCTTGTCACTTCAAAATTCAGTTTAACATGCTAAAAATGTATACAATATAAATAAATAAATTCAAATTAAACTTAATTTAAATACCAAAAAAATTAAGCCATTTCTTTTGCTTTTCTGTGGCATTATAATGATTCTACTGAAAGTTGCTAGAAAGTTTTTTGTGTCAGTTAATTGGGATCCTCATAAGATAATAAGGTTAAACAAGCTGCCGATATTGTACGTAACCTTCATAGTGTTGTTCATGGTCATGATACTTATAGTATGACCTTGAATTGGTACTGTACGCTACCCAATCCTGCCTTGTCAGGGAGAGACCCTACTATAGGGTTTCAGCACAGCCCCCTCCCCTCAACAGAATGGCGGTGGACACTGTGAGGTAACATTAAACTACAGGTTTAGATTAGAACTACAATTGACATCTCAATGGAAGATGCCATTTTGCTTGTCACTTCCAGAGAGGTCAGAGGTCAGAGTCTGTCTGCGTCCCAGGAGGTCGTGAGGATTCAGCGTCTTCCTGAAGGACGTCACCCCGTCGTCCACTCGGCCATGCTGCCCCCCATGGGGTGAGGAATGCTGGGTAGTGACAGTTGTCGGTGTGAGCCCGGCGCTGTGAGATAATTTTCAGTGAAGTGACAAGCTGCTGTTTAAAGGAATCATCTCTGCACTTGTTGGTCTGTATCAGCTTTTAGCTTATTCTCGGTGCACTCAGGTTTCCTCTGAAGTTGCTCTGCAGCAGCTCAGAAAACCCTCTGAAGTGGTCGCGAGTTCAGATTTAATGTTCGAAAGGTTTACGGCCACATTTTCGAATTGGTGTTGAGGGTAGAAATCTATTTTAAAAGGTTTACTTGCTCCTGCAAAATGACACTGAACCGTGTCTCCAGAAAGTATGTACTAGTCACCTCGATTACTCTCCAAAATATTTAAAAAGTAGATTAAAAACCAGGCACTGTTAGTATTTTAGCGTGAGCCAAAAGTTTCCTCTATCATTTATTTGTGGTCAAACCAAACTATAATCCCAAATGCAATGCAACTTTTGCAAAACATGTAGTAGGTTGCATAAAATATCCCCTGTGCTCAATTCTGTGTGATTTTTGGAGCAGAAGAAATGTTTTTTAATGTCTGTTGCAACTTGAGCTCTTTCTTTCTCTTGTTGTCTATTGTTCTGATCCAGAAGGGGTCCTGTCATGCTGCCTCCTGTCGTCTACCCTGCTCACATCTCTCCCCCCTGCTCAGCCCACCCGCCTCTCCCTCTATCTCTCTCTCTCTCTCTCACTCACCCCCGTCTGTGGTCTTATAAGGTTACAGAGCAGAACTTTCTGAAGCGATGCAGGACTCTGTGTGTGTATGTGTGTGTGTTAGTGAATCCTGTGTTCTTCGGTCCATGATGTCCTCAGGTGAACACTGAACTGAGCCTGCTTTTATTCCTCTTTATGCTCCAGTTGAGTCAGGGAACAAATACCTGCACACACACACACGCAGGTGCAGCCACGCAAGCATGCACATGCACAGGTACACATCAGCTGTGTTCAAAAACATGCAGTGTATTTTATTCACATCTTCAATTTCTGAGCACAGCCTTTTCTAATTTTACTGTCTTGAAATGATAACCAGTTTCACAGTAAACCCTGGTAAAATTCCCAGTGGTTAATATTAACATTTCAAATTTTAATCATTAAAATCGTGTTTGTTTACAGCACTTTGAAACTCACTATAAATGCTTACCAAAATAGAAAACAGGTGTAGCATGCAATGTGGGCTTGTTTTGCATCAACTGAAACAATGAAATGACAAATGGCGTGATGCCACTTCAAATCATTTTCAAATAATTTTAGCAATGCCATGATAATAATAATAACTGCTAATTTTGATCACTGCAATCATGATGAAATTTTCATACTATTTTATCTCTGCTGTCTTTTTCTCTCCGTCTCTAACATCGGGTGGTTTTAATTTGGGTTTATTACAGTTTTGGTATTGGTTTTGGCGTATTTGTAATGAAAATATTGTAGGGAACACATCAATATTGCTAGAAAAGAAAAAAAGATGTCAGATTGGGCAAGAAATGCAATAACTCAGGCAATCAGACACACTTTAAACAAACTCCCCAGTTTAGTTGGAAGAGAAAACTATCAACAGTACATCCACCACAGTTTGAAGACTGACTTCTAGTTTCTTCTAGTTTTTATTAACTTTGCCTTGTTGTGTAGGCACAGAATTTTCTTGTGCAGTGAAGAATTATGACTAAAATTTCAGGTGGCTTCACTTTCTTTACATTTCTTGATCCAGTGGTGTTGTCATGAGGAGTGGGAATCACTGGGAATCTCCTCTGATAGTCTGGTGTCCAATTTGATGCAGAATCAGTTCTTGATTGAATGAATAGAAAAGGGGGCACAATTTTCAGTGTGTTGCTCCAGCAGACTGTGAACTGAACCATTTACTGGTATCCTTAGTCCACTGAAATAGTTGTACAATATGAAACATAACTGCCAATTCAGATAAATGGCCCGAAGCTTTTTTATTTTGAAGTTAACTGCATTTATTAATGAATTACCAGATAGTTGTATGTTTTGTTCCATCAGCATCACATTATTGACCAGCATTTAGAAAACTGATTCCACTCGTGACTCGTGACGTCTGTGAATTGATGAAGAATTGTCCAAATCCACATTGTGATGCATCTGAGAATTGATTTTTGTCCCCACCCCTTAGTCGCCATGTTCCTTTGGCAAACATAATGTTATCTAATATTATAGGAAATCCAAAACTCTGAAAGTTTCGGTCACTAGAATTACCGTCTGCCTACTTCCTTTCTTTCACATGGCTGGTCATCAGTCCCTCTGTGATGTCTACGTATGACCCGTGTAACAGTTATGGACAGTGAATAAACTCTCCGGCCAACACAAACCTGCTCTCTGCCTGGTGGGACTGAAGCCCACTTCTTAAAAAGCCGATTTTACGAGCGCCTTCACTCTGGTTTTATTATGAAGTTTCTCTTTTTTCTACTCTCTCACATTTTCCAAGTCTTCCTCTCTGCATTTATCTAAGTCCTCTACGCTCCTTTTCTTCTCTCCCCAACTTGTTTTTTTTTCTCTTTCTTTTGGCATGAAAAATCTTCATTTTCTCAAACCCCCGTCTCTTTGCCAAGTCTGTAACTTTCCGCTCGTTTTCCAATCTTGAGCCTAATTGTGCTAATAATTCATTAAGGCAGCTTGAGCCCTGTATGGTGCTTATAGTCTGGTTTTGAATTCAGGCCACAGATGGACATTAACTTCCTATTTCACTCATTGTCTGATTGTAACTGCATAGTTGTGTGTGTAAAATGAATAGATGCTCACATAAATACTAAAACTACTTCCTTTAGATAAGCATTTAGGAGGGAAGTGGGATGAGACAGTGGTTTGTCTGGAAAATCAAAGCCGGACTGGGATGAGATCTTTTTAAGCAGAAGCATGTGAATTTAGAAAATAAAAAGTCAGAGAGAGTAAGGACAAAAGAAGAGAAAATTAAATTTGCTGGGCAGAAGGAGAGATCTGATGAAGACAAATTGGAGAGGGAAATGATTATCATTCCTGATTTTTCCTCATCTACTTTACACATATGTATCTCTCACTTCTTTAAGACCAAAATATGACGGAGCTATATTGTGAAAATGGTGGGTTTGCTGTTCTTCCAGATAACCCCAGAGTTAGGTCAGTTTTCCAGCTAATAGGGAAGGAAGAAGACCTTGGGAGAGGCCCTAATAACAGAGCGGGAGAGCTCATACATCAGTCTCACTCACCACACCAACCAGCCTGGCTCCAAACACAGTCCCCAGACCATATAACAGCATATTAGCTGCAACGCATAACCACTCAAATTGAACATTTCTGATTTGGTTCAGCTTTTACCCTCTGAGGCTCCCTCTTTCTCACTTTCTCCTCCGCTTTCTCCTTCCTCATTCCCATGCCTTGAAGTTCGAAGCTCTGCACTAATTCCCATATGCTGCCGTCGCAGCAAAGTCACACCAAATTCTCAGAGCTTTATAGGGGTTAAGCTCATGTCCCTGCGTGATTTTTATCATCACAAGCCAAATACAGCTGGATGAGGATCACAGGCTGCTCTCATGGAACTTTCTGTGTGGAGATTTGATGTCTGGACTTCTCAAAAGCACCTTCATGTTAACCATTTACTGTATGTTTTTGCCACTGGGATGGGAATTGAGTGGCACTCAGTTGCAAATGAAAGAAGAGCCTTCAAAACTTTGAGTTGTATGAAACGTGCAACACCAGCCAAGAGGGGAAAGTGATACTATAATAAAGGTTGTCAGAGATCCAGATTTTTGATGCATGTTCACTGCCATACCAAAATGGCCTCTGAAGTTTTAACATATCATTTCTGACATGCTGTGGAAATATGTGCATGGTTCTATTATCCACGTTATATAGCTTTTCTTTGAAGATACTTTAAAGGAAATTACTGTGAAATTAGAGTTTTTAACAGTTTAGATAATCCTCATTTTAATAAAACCCAATGGGCTGAGATGGGATCAGTTCACAAACAGTCCTCGAGAGACGGCACGGAAAAGACTGACGCTGATAAATTCTCTGAGAAATGGCATGAAATGGGGATTTCAGGAGGTGCTGTCGGCGTACATATGAAGCGACGGCAGTAATGTTAACAGCCAGTTACAGAATGTGGAGGGAGGGATGCATTCACATGAAAACTGACATCTAGTTTAATGGTGGTGTAGATGCAAAACATTTAAGTTCACAAGTCTTGACACAAAGTCCTGGGATGGGCACAGCTTGCCTGATAAAATTAAAATAATTTACTGGCATTGGTTGTTTTTGTTAATCCTGTAGACATTCATGAACTGACATAAGCTTTATTGGATCTTAAAGTAGTGCTGTCACAATACTGGAATACCTCATTTCAAATTATAACCTTGAAAAACATTAATCTTCAATACTGTTTTCTAGAGCACAGGGTAAAATTGATTTAACATTTTAGATTTTTATTAAAAGACAGATATAACAAGGGTTTAACATAAAGAAGAGAGACTGGAAAAAGTGCAGCTGATAACAGAGTATCGATACTGTGGGAGATGAGTATTGAAAGCATTTCAAATATTCATTATCGATATTTATCAATATATCGATATTTTTGACAACACCAGCTTAAAGGGATATTTCTGATTATTTGAAGTGGGGTTGCATGAGGCATTTTAAAAAAGGCCCTGCTAAAAAATCAATACCTGTTGAAGTTAATGACATATTCAGAATATTGTCACAGCTTTACCTCGCTGTCCTTCTGACAGGAAACCGTTGTTATATAAACCAAATATCAATCATGTAGATTCCACGGGCCAAATCAGTAATTTTACTTTACAGAACATGAGAGTTGTTGGACTATCTATGTTTGTATTATTGTGTGATTTCGGTGAATTGGAACTAATCTTTTGAAACACAGAAATCTGTCAGTGTTTTTGATGAGTTAATAAATCAGTTTACCTGCCTAATTACAAAGAAACATAAATAAAGCTGAAATCATTTAAGATATAATTATACATTGTTGTCATGAAGAGTCCCTGGGACTGACAGAGTATATGGCCTGATTGTTAAATACTTAAATTAATTTGTTAATTTATTTCTTCATGATGTATTGATACAGTAAAGGTATTTGAGCCGGTTTGCAAGTGTGTTTGCCACCAAGTCACTGTGCCTAAATTGTTCTCTTTCAAAATAACCCATATTACTGCTGAACTGCAAAATCTACATGACTATATTCTGATATATCACCTCATTAGTAAAGTTTTGGTAAAGTTTAGGCAACTAGAACTGCTTGGGTGAGGTTGTGGTCATGGTTAAAAGAAATCAGTGTTGACTGTTGATTGGAAAAGAGATGCTAGCTGTTGTCAGACACTTTTTACCAGTTTGAGTGAATTTTTCAGCTCAAACCTCAAACAAAGTTCCCAGTAATAGTTTCTTCCTGCTATATATTCTCCTCTAAACCTTTGATCCTTGCTATTGATTCATGGTGCCAGACCAGCATCCTTACAATACACATTCCAGTTAACATATGGGAGGCCATCAGGATCAGGATCGTGATCCAATCAGGGGCCAGAACCACAACTGCAAGAACCATTGATCTAAACTGACACAGGTGCCGTGAAGGTGCCTATTTTTAGGGCCTCGTTAACAAATGGGCGTAATACAATTGCTTCCCTCTGGTACTGAGAAACATTAGAAAGCTAATCTCAAAATTACTCTGCAAATCATCCCGCATATTCCAGATGATTGTCTCAATGAAAGAGAACTAACAGATGTGACCTAAATAGAGGAAATATAAAGTGGATGAGAGAGAGAAATGGGAAGAAAAAAATTGAGTGAATAACATTTTGTATAAATGGAAAACGGTCCTATCTGTAAAAGTAATGCCAATAAAATCACATGTGCCGCTGTTTATTCCTGGAAAAAAAAGTAGACTGACCCAAAATTACAGTAGAAAATATAACTCTTCCTGAAAATACCACAATTTCTTCTCAAAAATTATGCCACAGTACCTACTCCAAATCATTTTTTATAGACTTCCTTATTATACTCCTTTCCCTCCTCCCTTTTCCTTCTCTTTTCCTTGTATTCCCATGTCCAGCCCCTCTATTGAACTCCCACCTGGCTGCACTTGGCTAGCTTTGTGTTAGTGAAGCTAGTGAGCTGCAACGTCCCCTCTCCTCTGTCCTTTGTAAACCACAGAGCTCTGTGTTTCTTTAAAACTACCCACCCAGAACACCGGGAGAATTTAGACTCACCTCGGGGGCAAAGACTCGCTATAATACATTGTCATGTTACGAGCCTCCAGGAACAAACCAGCGAGTCGTTTTGGGTCCCGTAACACAACTCGGAAGCAAATGAAAGCAAGGGATGAAGATTTTTTTTCATTCTTATGAAAATAAAAGTCAGTTTAAAGGGATAGTTCGGGTCATTTAATGATGGGTTGTATGAGGTACTTATCCATCAGGTAAAATGACAGATTTCACGCATGGAGATTGCTTGACTTTGAATATTCAGCTTATGTAGTGGTGGTTTCCCATCAGAAAAGGCTGTCTGACGGCTAAGTAAAGGAGTGAAAATATTCTAAATATTTTGTAAACTGATACTGATTATTTTTAGGTGGCTAAA
>JAJHUR010138823.1:1782-22646 GCA_027495735.1 Lutjanus campechanus
AAGAGACAGGTAAGAGACAGGTGTGTGTGTGTGTGTGTGTGTGATTCACACACTGAAACCCTAATCCCACCCAGCAGAACCCCATCCACCTAAGACTAACCATCAACCAAACTCTGTGACATTTTCTGGAAGAAAAAAAAAATCAATCAAATCAAATTTCACATTTCATTAATTTATGGTCTAAATTTGGTTTAATATTTTACACTATCCGATATGTAGTTTTAGTGGAGAAGACACTTTAAAAAAGGTTTTGTTCTGCCTAAAAGCAGTCAGGTTTTGAGATATTTAGTGTAAAGATAATAATTGAAAACATGTCTTTGCATTGTTAAAGTTGCCATAAAGTCAAAATTGCTCCTTTTTTTTATTTCATCATATAGGTCTATGTCTTGCACTATATGTCACTTACATGCCAGTATCTGGCACAACAATAATTTTAAAAAAATGTTTTGTATGTATTCTTGGATATACTTAACTGTACTTTAGAGTTGGTCATTTCCTGGAACATGTTGAAAAAAAAAACGCATTGATGACTCATCCTGCACTCGGGGCATATAGGCCCGCTGAATTTACTGTCCTTATTATTATCCTTCATCTGCCAGAGCAGAGTGTTTCAGAGAGTCAGATTTCACTGTAAAAGCACAACTTCATAAATTTTTTACAGTCGCACAATTTTTGCAACTTTATTCACTAATTTGGGTGAAACTGGATCATATTTTATGGAGAAAACACTTTCTGCTTTCTCTCTCTGACGTCCTCTGGCTGCTCAGCTTCTACTGATTAAATGGTTTACAGTTTCCTGATGGACAGATAGCTCTACTTATTGCTAAAGTAGCTAACGGCTAACTGACGCTAACTGTGAACACGGCTGGACCAGGACCGAACCCAGCCTGCAAGAGTGACAGGTACTATTGTACCAACTGAGTTGATGGGTTTGAGTTTCCTGACCGAGAGTTAGCTTAACTTGTCCCTTAAGTAGCTAACTGCTGACTGCTGTTAGCTCAGTTAGCCATGCAGCTAATGGACTTTGCCTTGAGGTGTCTGGAGCCAAACCCAGCTAGAAAACCACGTTGATACTGTAGCCAAGGAGCTTGGAAACAGTTAGCTTACATGCTTAATTTTGCTCAGTGCCCGGATTGTCTCTGGGATCATTATTGTGTTGTTTGATCCCACTGATATTCAAGAATTGAGCCAACATAGTCTGATAGAGAGTGTTTTGTTTTACAGGAAAACATTGTTTCATCAGAACTTTAAACTCCTGAATTTCCAGAAATACTGAAAGACTGGAGGGAATGACATCTGTGTCCTCATACATAGCGCATAGGACTTTGGCGTTAGCACCTGTTACTTGTTCATGTTGCTGCTGTTTTCAGGAATCACAGTATTTTAAGTGTCCTGTTATCCAGAATCTGGAGATGGTTTGCCTGGGTATTTAAAATTATGACCCATATATGATGAAACCCATGTTGCATTGTAAGATGTCAAGCCTGGAGCATATCTTATCTCTGGACTGGGACACTATCAGAATATGGAGTTAAGATATTTATCCATGCCATATTTTGAATGCCACACACATGCTTTAATGACAGAAATGAGGAGCTCAATATATGACATGAGGGCAACATGATGCAACATGTATCTGGACACAGAACACTACATGAGGCAAACACTAGTTTAGTATTGGACCTGGGATTAAAGCATATTGAAAAATCCCTCAGATGTGAGCCACATTCTGCAAGACCTCACATTTAAAAAGAATTTTAAAAAGATGTCTCTAGATTCTGGGGCATTTGCGCAATGGTTATTGTCACAGAAACACAGAAAAAGAAACTGAACCAAGCAAGGAATGGTTTAAAGAAAACAAAAAAAAAGAGTTAAACTAGACAAACTGACAGGGGCAAAGTTGAGTTTGGATTTTAAAGTGTACCAGGCACATGCATGTTTGAAGTTCAGAAATGTCAAGACTCCAGCATTCATCACATTTCGTGTGTGCCCTCTGGCAGACGACATTATCCAAGATCTATATCCAAGTGTGTAAACTGACATGGGAGGTCCCACAGTTTGCACACAGATGAAAGTCGTCTATCCAAAAACAAGTTTGCATTATGTATTTTTTGTTTGTTCTTAAGAGCAAACAACCTAGAATAACTGGTACTAAATCATTTAAGTGGAGTGCAGTCTTACTGATGTGTTCGCTACCACGTTTTCACTCATTACAAATTAAAAATCTATGCTCAGGATGATAAAAGCAGTGCTGGAGCAGCCTCATTCGCTTCACTGACCTAAAGTTTCTCAGCAGCAGCATCCTGTTACTGCAGTCGTCTCGCTGCCGCCATGACCGACTCCCAGTTTGACTCAACGTTCGGTTGGTGCTGTAAACTACCTGTCACATGTTGTGCGATTGGCTGTGATCATCACATCAGGACGGAGGAAGGATTTGATAAAATCTTGCGTGCAGTCCTCTGTCTTGTCAGGCTAACGGAGGTCTGGAAAAATTCAAGTGCAAAATTTGGTTAGAAAAAGACCGGAGACACAGCGGGCCGTTACTGTAATTCAAAACAATAAAATTATGCCTCACAGAAGTTGTTTGTATCGGACTAAAAGACAAGCAGAAGTGCTGTGTCAGTTTATTGATGTCTCTTGTTTCAGGAAGTGAATTATTGCAATAGAAACTATTTATAAACTTTGAGAGAAATGCTCTGTTTTTCAGGGAGGCTCTGTTCACACTCACACGTCTGTTTGCGATGTTTGTCCTCTGTAGCTCTTCCTTTATGACCCGAAGACACTGAATATTCTGACAAACATTTACACAAAGGCAGTATTGATTTTTTACAATTTTCAAACACATCAAAAGGTTTGTATTGATATTTAGTTATATTTACACCTGTAACCTTTCAGATCTTGTCCAGAAATATCTGTAAGTGGTTCTGTTACAGTCAGTGGTGGAAGAGGACATCCCTGTCCTGAACCCCTCTCCAAAATCAATGATAAACTTATTTGACAGTAATAATGCATTAAACTTGTACAGCACTTTTCAGGACACTCAAAGACGCTTCACAATAGGACAAAAAGTAGTTTGGTTTAGTTTTGGTGTGAAACGGCTCAATGAAATCTCTTGTCTCGTACAATATATGTCAACATCAACATCACTGTACCTTGTAAAGTACCTGAAGTGGTTTATCCAGCAACTCCTGGTCCTTTTTATCAGCCAGTTAAGAGAAAGAACAAGCAAGAACAAGCTTGTGTGGCTACATCCCGGTACAAACACACAGACATCGTAGCTTCAGCGGCTAACGTTGCGTGTGTCGTCTTTTAAATTGACACACTGTCTCTCGGCATTGATTACTCCTCATATTTTTTGTGGTTAGGTTTCACGGTGGTCAACCAGAAGGGGCGTGACTTCGCCTCTCTATGACGCCGGTGGACGTCAAGTGACCTGCAGTAGCAGCATCCTGTTTATTGCGCTCTGAAGCAGCGAGCAAAGCCACAAAGCTAAGCTTGTGCTGTGGTAGGTGGCGGTCATTCGTTGACGTTAATGTAGTCCATTTTTAAGCTAACATTAGCTAGTTTCAGCAATGCATTAAGGAGCACACATAAATGTCACATCTTTTGGGATTTTTCTGGAGAAAAACATCCTATCAGCCCACAGGCTGCGATAGGCGGGGTGAGATCTGGGAAGGTATCATTTTTTAAATTACATTACAATCCGTTTACACATTAACAATATAAAGCGATTAATTCATGTAGATTGTCTCACATGGTGCCTTCAAAACAAAATTATACAACTATTTTACCTTAAAGTAACAGCTTCAGGGTGCTCAGATAGCTCAGTTAGTAGAGCACATGCAGCTCATGTACTGAGGCGTGTCAGTCCTCTGCTGCAGCCTCAGTTCGATCCCTGCCTGTGTCCCTTTTGTGCCCCGCTTTCCTGTCACGTCTTCTGCTGTCCTGTCCTTCAAAGGCAAAAACAACAGCTTCAAAACCACTTTGATTACACACTGACTTGTACCAGGGCAAGGTCGAAGGATAGAGAGTCTCATATGTTGCACAGATTGCACAGCTCTTTGAGGCAATTTGTGATTTTAGACAATGCTATTAATAAAACCGACATGACTTGATATGACTCATCCTGGCATGAAACATCAAATTTAATCAATATTTTTACGGGTTGAAATAGTCCTTTGCACAGCAGAGTCATGCAGTTGGGTACTGGTCAAACACGACCATCAAAAGAAGAGAAGTTCACTGCACACCAAAACATTCACATTCAAACCAACTTAAGATGCATCGTATTTAGTTAAACTTATTGTTTTTGGTGTGTGGCAAGTAGGGCTGGGTATCGTTTAAAAAATGATGATACTTGTACCAATACAGGTACCCTTAAAGTGATACTGATACTAATGGAGGACTCTAGTCGATACCTTTTTTACACAGAGCAGCTGTCCACCCATGAAGGTGTCTGCATGCTTTATTAGGTGCTTCATCCTGTTGGTCATATTCACAGTTTTTCCTGAAATAATCCTTCCACATTCTAGTTTATCAGACACCACAGGCGTGTAATACAGACATATTGAACATTTTGGTTGCAAAACCGTAAATAGATCTGGGTTCAAAAAGTATAATTTGACTGGAGAAGTTTTGATACTTTACTGTTCTGGGTTATTTCAGTCTATACCTTAAAAATATTGAGTACTGATACCGATTCCCAGCGGCAAGTTTCCTCCTCGTCTTTCTAGTTTTAAAGATGTCACAATTCTATCACGAAGCAACAGATCAGGGAGTTTTACTGCAGAAGATGTGAGGTCAAAGAGAAACATCATTTCCTATCGGGACCTTAATCTTTCTCTCAGTAGTCAGGAGTTTCTTGTCATCTGGTTATGTTGATGAGGCTGTTTGGGAGTCAAAACGGCAGCCTGAGCAAAACACTGACGTCACTCACCTGCAAGTCATGGACAAAGAGACGCTGGAGGCCTCAACTTAACAAAAAGCTGCTCTGTTGTAATGAGCTACTCCCTCAGTTCCCAGCATCGCTCATAATTTAGCCTCCGTTATTTAGATTGAGAGTAACCGCCGGCCTAATTCGTTCAGCTCGGCGGCAGGCAGCACAAATGCTTCTCATGCAAATGAGGTAAATGTGTACACCAAATTACAGCTTGTCATTCTGCATAACGCAGCGGCGAGCCGGACGAGTCGCAGGAGTGATCGTCCAGACGAGGCAGCGCGGGGCGGAATAAGAAAAGAGGCGAATGAAAATCTCCACGAGGCAAAGATGATTTCTTGCTCTCTGAGGCTGCTGTTTGATTGGATTACAGTACAAATGTGTTTTGAAGGGGATAAATCAAAACGCCGTTATTGCTGCTGAAAACTGGCAGAGAGAGACGTAGGATTTGGGGAGCTGGACTCACCTCACAGAGAGATACAAGCAACAACACATTCACCCAAACACGCTTTCTCATACTTTATCACATACTGTTTTATTTTGTTGTGTACAGACGTGTACATGCAGTCTAATGCATGGCAAAGGTCATGTGTTAGAAGCCCTGCCATAAAAAAAAGCCCAAGGGGCAGAGGGGGGGAAGAGAAGAAAGCCGGCAGAGGAGGAGGAGAGGAGGGGGAGGGAGGGGAGGGCGGCGGCAGAGGAGGCGTCTGTTTTTCCTCAGGAGCGAGGCTGCAGAGCGAAGTCGACATGGAAAAGCCGGGGAATGGGAAAATGGTGCAGAGAGCGGCTGCACCGCGCCTGAGCCGAGCTCCCAAACCTGCACTCGGTTTTACTAGACTCGGCTCTGTTAGGTTAGGTTCCGTTATTGTTAGTTGTGCTCAGGTCGACTCCGTCAGCTCCGGTCTTGCAACAGGTTTTTCAAAATTTTTCAAAGAGCACAAACTCTTCTTCTCTCTTTAAACTCAAGTGATCATCACATGTGATCTGAAAAAAATAAATAACTTAAAATAAAGTAAATTAAGATCGACTGAGTTTAAGGGACGTGATGCTGCTAAACAGGCCTGCCTGCACAGTTCAGGCTGCAGTCACACCCTGTGAACAATCTGTTTTCTCACACGCTGCTTTTTGTCTTCTGAAGCAAATAAAGATCTAAACTCATCAGGGAAAATGTAGGAAATCACACACTGGAGTCCAACATGTAGCTGCAACAGTAGCGATAGCATTAGAGTCAAGATAAACACATTAGTATAAAGCTGGAGTCACCACATGGCTGCACTGCATTCTGATCTATTTCCAGCTCCAGTCAGTGTGCGTAATGGGTGATGGCTGCTACAAAAGATTATATCATCCACCAGGCCTGGGGAATAACAGATTACATTCAACAGGATTACATTATTAGGATACCAAGGTAACTGTATTCCGTTATACTTACAGTCAGATAAGAATAGTAATCAGATTACAGATACATATACGAAAAATGGTGATCATTAGCAGAATTACAATCACACATGTGCAGTGTGCACACAACACAACACCCTGTGGTCTCAGTGAAACCAGATAATCTGCACGTAGCTGGTAGGATGTAAACATGGCGTCGATCTCGCGGGACTTCGGCATGTGCGGCCATTAGGATATATACGAAGTCTCGCGAGATCGACGCCGTTTACATCCTACCAGCTATGTGCAACAGCTGATATTTCTGCTAAAAACATGGCGAAAATGGCGTCTTTTGCGGTTAATTTTTAATGTCGCGGCTTGCGGACACTTGGATTACACCACACAAGCAGGATGGAGACATTTTGTGTTTGTTTTGTGTGCTATTTTTAACGTTTTATCCGTGGTCACCGCTCACTGCCATTGTACTGGAAGAGGCTGCTACCCTGTTTCTCCTAAAACTCCAGGACTGTTTTGGAAATTGAAGATTTTCATCCACCATCACATCGACATGGTGGTGAGTATATACTGCGTGGGTTAATCTCGCAAAATGGAATATCGCTTTAACCTGTCAATACTACTACAACTACTGAAAAATATTTGGGGACTTCGAGTGTAAAAACTTGAGAAAACATAACGCTACTCAACAAAGCAGATTTAAATGCACATAATTACCACTATCAATCTAAATGTGCATTCACACATAAAGGAAGGAACATAAGATGGTGAAAAATATCCATGACATTTTCCTACGAATGTCTTCAATTAGTTTTTTTTTGGTTTTGTTTTTTTTTTGACTGACAACAGTTTAGAACACAAAAAATATTGAGTTTACTATTTCATAAAACAGACAAAAACAATTTTCACAACAGAGATGCTGGAACTGATGAATGTTTGACTATTTATTCCAGGAAAATTATTTAAACAAACATTTAAATATTGGTTAAATACAGACTGTAGGCAAAAATGGACCAAATTCAATTCCTTTTTTAAATTGTTGCTCATTTTTGATGCAGATCTGTTTTTTGTTTTTTTTTCATAACAGATACAGGTCCTCAGTCTTAACAGCATCTTTTACGACTGTACATCATTCGACTCTTATGGAGCATAAAACTAACCCATGACTTCCTTAAATTTTAAATAAAATCTGTTTCTGTGAAGTCTTCATGTCATGATCCCACCATAAATTAAAAAAAAATGTCTCTCTCTCTCTCTGCTCATCCTTGTTATCATCTGCACACAAATTTGCTGGCTTCTCCTACAGCTCAACTTATAAATGAAACCATAAACACTGACTTCAGTGGCCTCCATGTTTACCTTCAAGTTTACTTCACTTACATCCAAATCTGAAGTTTAAATTTGAGTTTTGGAACCTGTTTCATGCCACATGAGACCACAAGATCACCATCAAACATAAACAAACAGTTTGTTATGAAAGATAAAACATCTGATATTGATTGTGCGAGTTTGTGTGTGAATCAAGCTGCTGTACGATGGTGGAAACCTTGATCTACTCTATTTTCTGTTCAGGTGCAGGTGCTCACTTGCCTCTTTTAAGCTTTTACATTTCTACTTTACTTCTAAAAATAAAAATATTTGTTTCGGCCCTTTGTGGAGCTCTATTTAGGTTTGGTTTGCCTCACAGAAAGATTTAGAAGCTAATTTGATAAGTGCATCATGATTTGATGGTTTACCTGATGTCTTTGCCTCTTGTGTTGCTCCCAGCTGGCTGAAACAAACACCAGGTCCTTTTCTTCGAGAGTATTTGACCTGGTCTGATGGCTCTGTGGCAGGGTCTGACCGTCAGGGGAACCGGGGGGTCCGCTGGCACCAGCAGGGCTTAGCCCAGATTGACCTTGAGCCTCTCATCTCCCTGTTCCCACAGGAGGACTGACCTGGGCAGCCACAAAGCACTCATGGTCAGATTTATGTCCCGGCCTCAGAATTACACCCCACAATTCTCCAGTCAGCTCTGTCTTAAGTGTAATTTAAAGTCAGAATCATTATCTTCAGTGTTTTAACAGAAATCAATGACCATTTATATATAACAATATTAGAGTAAAACATTCAATTTAGAACAAATTTCCAGAAGATCTTAAAAAAAAAACCTCCTTTACATGTGTGGCAGCAGCAAAAGCATAAACAGAAGGTCAATGGTAGGTGCCACCAATGCCCACATTTACATGCCCTCTTATGGCTGATTAGTTTATGGAGAACAAAGTTTCCAGATTCTCTTTTAGCTGAATGTTAAAGCTAACGTTTCTCCAGCTGCAGTTCTTCTAATGGCCACCAGAGAACTCAATGATGGGTAAAACATCAATGCATTTCTTTCAAACTGAGGTCTCCATTTCTAATCGTGCATCACGGGTTTTGTAAATGTAGCTAAACACAGGTTGCACTTACAATCGCCTAATAAATATAATATATAGAAATAATATATATTTTCACTCCCAAAGTGTCAAATATGACAGCTTGTGCTGCAAACTCTGACGCTGTAGGTACGTACCCCTCTAGTGTTATTTTTGGAGGCACCCCTCTAGTTTTATGTTTTGATGTGCTGTCAAAGTTAGGTGATGGAGTTTAAAGAGCAAAAAGTTCACATATGGAGGAGTTGAGGTGGATGGACACTCCAGTTTGGGCTCCATGTGCAATGTTGGATTGTAGTTACCAGGCCTACATGTGGATCAACTACTAGTTTAACTACAGTTTGCAGTAGTTGGAAGGTAGTTTCAGCTTTTTCATGTAGTCTTTTTTTAAGTAGTGGATATTCATTTGTTTCAGTTTGAGAGAGCCACTTTATATTAATTAAAAATAATACTTCAAGGATTTCAACAATCCTTGAACTGGGTTCTTCAGAAACAAATGGTTCTGGGTAGAACCTCAGCCCTTTTTATGGAACCCTTATTTCCAAGAGTGCACTTAATGTATGCAACGTACATTGACTTGAGTGCGTACATTACATAAGGTATGTTATGTATGTTAGCTTAGCGCGGAGTGTGAACGTAGTTTTTGAGCCTTTGTGTCCAAAGTTTATGCAGATGTTGCGTTTTTGTTACTGCTAACTTTACCACAGAAGCGGCCCGTGGAAAACTGAGTACCTACAGTGTTATAGTTTGAAGTGCAGGGTTGTATTTGACAAGATGGGAGAGCCGTCTGAACCAACAAGTACTGAAAAAAATGACCCATATTACACCCCATAACGTCAGTAATTTTCATAAAGTTGTCCTCTTAACATCCATGATACGGTACAGCTTCACAGCCTTGTAACTCACTAATATCTTTTGGCTTCCAGTTCTGGAGAAGGAGCCCAAAGGTGTGAAAAAAGTATCAAGGAAAGTCCAGCCGCTGCCGCCTCGCCCTGCGATGGCATCCCATGCTGATAGTGTAAAGGTCATTCCATCAGCCGACAACAGGATACGGTTATGATAAGCATCCAATCAGAGCTCACGTTGCCGTGATAAGCATCCAATCTGAGTCTGAGAGCTTGTCGCTGCATTCCTCAGGCTGATCTGACACTATCATGAGGCCTGATGCTGGCTGGGACACTGAGCTGCGAGGCTATTTTAGGGTCTTTGGAGATAGGAGGGAGTTTCAACACGGCTGAGGCAAACTGCTGCTGCTGCGCTCAGAGCGAGGATACGTTCCTTCAACCCTCTTCGATTTTCTGCTTTAAGACAAGGTTATGTGACAGGAACAGGAGATGCTACTACAAACACTGCAGGTTACAAGTTTTACACCCATAGAAATAAACTGTGAGATACGATTGAAGGTTAAAGTTAGCCAGTAGCTAAATGGGACTGTTCTCAATTCAGAAAACAACTTTGCCTGCAAATGAAAGAAAGTTCTGATGTTGAGGTTGCAAAAATAAACACCTAAACTTTTCCACAAATTTGACCAATCATCATAGCTTCCTGTGAGTTCAACCAATCATAGCATTCCCCCATCCAAATGTTGACATTATTAATGCTCTGTGCACTTATATTTCATATATAATTTAGGGGTTGCTATTTTGACTGACTCAAGCTCTACTTCCTTGAGGAATCCAACTGCTGAGCAGGTATCTCACAGTGGGTTTATCGGAGCTTTCTTGGCTGAAAACAGCTGCCTGCTGCTGGGAAAGAGGTTGAAGACAGTGCTGCCAATGAACCATACAGAAAAGTTTAATGAGCTAAAATGTTTTGAAAAGTTTTGTCACTATGAACGACAAACTCATTCAATATTCAACAACATTCAGTCTTTGTCAGACTGAATTTAAATAGAAATGCTGATTAATTTGGGTTAAAATAAAAGTGAGGTTGAAGAACTGCAATACATTTTTCAAAGCCTTTAGAGCACTGTTAAGAAATTAAAAATCTTTAGATTAAGAAGTATGTTCAGGAGATAGAGATTTTGTGTATATTGTGATGTGTGTCTTCCACTACTCCAACACACTAAATCCACACTAAAAAGTTTGTGGACACCCACTACAGCCATATGTGATTATTGCGTACCTAATCCCCAAACCATGGACATCAATTTGCTCCTACAAAAGCCTCCAATCTTCTGGTTTCAGGCTTTCCAGGAGACGCTGGAACCTGCTGCAGAGATTTGTTCCCATTCAGCCACAAGAGGATCAGTGAGGTCCAACAGTCAGCGGTGGGGAAGATTCTTTGAAAGAAGAGCTTTGCAAGGTACCAATTACTTCATCCTGGAAGAAGATGAATTACAGCAACGCTACCCTTGGGAGAAATCTAGTTTGGTTAACTAAAGCTACTTAGAAAAATAGATTTAACTAATTTGAAAAAAAAAAAGATTAGATTGAGATTGTAGGCTTACATGTGACATGAAATTATAACAAAATAATACAAAAAAAAATCACATGCTAGCAAAAAGTGCACACTTGTTCACAGGTCATACATAAACAAAAAGAGCCTGCTGTTCATGGGAAAGTGCAAGGAAGGTCAGCTTTGGTTTTGTATAATTGCACCAGGCGATTAGTCAAAAGAGCAGCAATGGAAATGAATGAATGTAGTTGAACTTCCATAAAACTACTGCAAAATGTACTCCCCAACACTGCCAACACTGATGCTGGGTGATAATATCTGGCTCACCCGCCAGGCCAAAGTTTTGTCACCATCCTTAGGCAACTCATACAGACACACACAGCACTCGTTAGCAGCTAGAAAGAGATGCACCGGGCTTTCAACGTAGTATGAAGTGGGAGAAGGTCGCCACGTGGAGGAGGTGGGGTCGATGGATGTCTCAAACAAAACACAGGACTTTCACTCAGGAGACAGGAGTTCATTTCCCATGTGAATCCAGTATGTTATTAAACGTCTTAAAGGTATATTCTGCAACATTTTCCTTAAAAAACAACATATAGAATCATATAAACATAATCCCACTTGAAGTGTGTGGTTGAGGCTGAATCTGCGTGCATTTCTCGTTATTTTGCTGCTCTCGGAACATTTCACCAACTCAAAATGTTGGTATTTGACGACTTCATGTTTTTACGAACAGCTCGGACAAATCCTACTCTAGGACTCTAACTTTAAGGTACGTAATGTTACGTGACTTGCATCATGTGACTTTTGTCTTGTGAGTCAGTGATGTGACATGCAGTACCCAATATAATGTACTTATGGGAACCCCGAACATGGTCTCATCCTAACAGTGACCATTTCACAACATTAACCACGTGTTAAAAAGGCTCTCTGGCAGCATCTCATACAGCTGCCTGATGCATCAGTATGAGATGCTGAGGGGTGTTGACAAAATATCAGTATGTGACGAGTTGGGGTGAGGTTGGTTTGACAGTCAGTGATCAGTTTTATGAACCTCTTTGTGTGTGAGGACAATCTCATGGTGAAATGGAAAGGATAATAGGAAACTATAATAAAAAGAAAGACCAAACAAGGCATGTGAATGGATCTTTATGTATATACTGCAGAAAACTTTAAATTTACTTCATGAACATCCAATAGTTTCCTTCTTGAAGGATTTGTGGTTCTTCTTCCAAAAACCTGTTAAAACAATGAATGACCTCTGCTGGAGATTAGGACTGGAGACGATGCTCTACATATTGATCCTGTGAGCAGAACCAGGTGTAAAGGATCCGTCTGTCGGCCAAAGATTGATGCTGGACTTTGGAAACAGAACGAGCAGATCCTCCAGATTTGTGCGATTATCTTGGTGTGCTGTAAATTACCCTTCAGCCCGTCTTTGAGGACATCCCGAGCTCGCTATTTCTCTACCTGCAGCAGGTAACATCTGTCAGAGGGCGAACGCGTCTCCCCGCAGCTCTCTGAGTGAAAACATTTTTTTATCCTGGGTGGCCCCGGCGGGGAAACGAAGCCCTCACCCTGGTGTTTAACTTCGCTTCCTAACTTCACCTCTCCCAGCGCTCCTTCCAGGTAAAAACTAATGGGCGACTCCACATCTGTGGCCCATTCACTGTTTTAATGAGCAGGAGAGCGAGGTGGAGTATGAATGGACAAGCAGGGACTTTAACTAGCTGCCTCTGCCATTAAGAGCCTGTGGGGCAATTATATTACCGAGCACAATGACCTCAACACCACAACAGTGTTTCTATACACAACAGCCCTCACACACATGCATTTCTTCATATATTATATAATTAAAGGATTAAAAAAAAGCTCTCAAACATTTAGGATACCGACTTTGCATAAAATTTCATATAACCTGTTGATATTCCTCTTTTATTATATTCATTTTATTTCAAAGCTGGAGCAGATAAAAACTAAAAAATAAATAAATGAAAAACTTTATTTATATAAAACATTTAGTTTCAGGTAGAAGCACAATGTGCTGCACAGAGTGAGCTACAGAACAGTCACAATAACTGTGGATAGTGTAAAGCTAAAACATTTCACATAAGTAAAAACAATGAAACAGATACATGTGAGTTAAATTTGGAATGAAAAACGATATAAATTAAAGGAGAAATCTGTAATATATTTATTGCAGTTTATCATAAAATGACGACGAGATGCCATCAGAGATTAAAAGAACATGTTAAGTTTCAGTACCTTTCTCTGACAATAGCATTACAGTCGCAGTGTCCTTTAAAACGGTTATTCCATCCCAGAATAGAAATTTCAGTTTAATAAAAGTTTAAATTAATGCCAAATGTTTGCTGAATGAGTAGATTTGTTTATGAGTCGTGAGAAATCATCGATGATCTTTTAGAAGGAGTAGATCTTTATAACAGATAAAATTGAGCAATATGTTAATGGAGTTTTGCAGGCAGTAAGGTAGGTAGTCACTGAACTCCAACTCCAGAATGTGTATTTTCAGAGCAGTGGGGTTTTGTTTTCAGGATAACAGGCTGAACTTTACTTTGTCACACAATTAACAGTTATAAACTTACAGTGGAGGATTCATCGTCACTTGTTATTGTCAAATTAGAGTCTTGCTCTCATGTTGCGGTGTTACAGCAGCCTGCCTGAGCCTCCTCAGTCTTTGGAGGAAGAGGCGGGGGGAAAAGAACTTGCTTCATCCATAGAATGTATATTAAACAGGTATTCAACCTATTTAACACAGTTTATGGCTCTAACTCAGTATTTGGACTCCAGCACTCATTTTTGGATTTGCAATTGCTACGTACTGCTCCTTTAAGCCAATAAAAATAATAAGATAAGACATAAGAATTAAAACCATTAACGAATTAATAATAAACATAAACAACAAATTCAAAATCAAATACATTCAGCAATTTTTTTTAACACTATGGAAAGGTTAGAGTCATGGTTACTTTCTGTATCTGCTTGTCCAAACACTTTATTGAATATACATATTTACACTGTATATAATATTTCAACTCATGACATTATCTTGACCAATATTGCATCAAATACTCTCAATGATTTGTTCATTATTTTCTACACACTTTACATACTATGTTACCTTTGCAAACTATCTTTCTAACGCTTTCTCCGCAGTGTTTGGTTGCACAGCAGGAGTTAAAGGTGGATCCACCATCAGAGCGTCACAGTTGACAACATGATATCAGTTGTATAGTCTGAATTCTCTAAATGTTACACAATATTTACCCCCGGAGAATAAAGATTAGACAATTGATGTCTAATAAAGAAGTAAAAAGAAGTAAAAACAAAAAGGCACATTGCTTTGCAAAAATTAAAAAGCCTTTAATAAATGGGTTTAATGCCTGCGTGTTTCAACTCAGTCATCTTTACAGCGTGTGAAAAGAAGTGGCAGCTCACTGTGATGATGTGACTTACTGATCACAAAGCAGAATAACCTCCCTTTCTTCTTTTTTGGTCTCACGAAGTGTCCTTGGATTCAAAGAGAAGCTGTTTTTTGATACCTGCATCTGTGAAATAGAAGCTTTTTATAAGAAAACACACCAGACCAAACAGTTAAAGGTAAAACTGTGTCTTCACTGCAAACAAACCACAACATAACATTTATTCAGCATAATAAAACAGAGCTAAGCATGCTTAGAGCATTGCTGTGTTGTATGTAAACTGTATATAAATTTAGCCTTACACAGCAACTTTTATATCAGCAAATAAAAAAACATCAGCCATTTGATGGACACGTTTATTCAAAGATCCTTTTATATAAACTTATCTTGACCTGCAACTGTGAATGAATATTAGTAATATTAATGGTAGAATATGCAGGATTTGTCCGTTACTGCCTGTAAACGCACCAGAGACATAGTTGATTGTTCGGTCTCATTCTCAGGATGCACCATGACCGTATTGACTGATTGATTTTGTTTATGGATTATCATATTAATACATATTTCTGACATGGTCCCAAGATGTTAAGACAGAGAAAGTTGATTGTTGAGCCTCATTCTCAGGACGACACATGGAGACATTGTGGCTCTGCAAAGCGTCCCGAGTTCAGCAAAATAATGAGAAAATTAGAAGGTACGGGCAGAAGGTGGGGTCTCTGCGGAGGCAGGCGCCACCACACACTTCTGGTGGGTTGTGGGTGATGATTGAGGGGGATTATTTTTATATGAGCATTGTTTGTCCTGTAGAGTTTGTCTTTAAGTGCTATTCTGAGACACTTGGGTCTACACTGGTAGTTTTCCAATTTCGTGCAATTTCATGCTTCCAAACCACTACAATTAAGATTGAAACATTATGCTTTTTACTCCACTACATTAATTTAATAGCTTTAGTTACATGTGCATTTATTAGATATTATTTTAGGTTAAGAAAAGACCTTCACAAGGGGATTCCCAGCTACCCGGCAGTATATAAAGTAACAGCCTTCACCAGCTGGAATTACACTTCCTGTTTCATCCATGAGAACGTTTTCTGTTTGTGAGTTTGTGTGCTTACATAATTCATTAGTACTGAAATGATTCATCAAATAATAGATCTGTGGTTCAGTGCAAAGTTAACGTGACTGTTCTGACCGTCAGTTTTTTTCTGTTCCATAATATTAAATCCTTATTTGTTTGTTTGTTTGTTTGTTTCAGCATTATTGAGAAATAAGAAAATGTATGAAATTGTTTAAGGAACACGAGGAGCATTTGCTATTATTTTCTGATGCTTTAATTTACTCAGTGTTTATTTTGTACAGCCAGGGACACGTATGTAGCCTTAGCCAATGCCCATCCGTAGGTGGACCTTTAAAATACATAAAACTCGACAAAAACAAATCAGTGCGAAACACAAACTCATCAAACTCATCGATTAATATACACAAAACTCAACAAGACAGACCAATACAAGACATGATATGATGCAATAAATGTAAATAAATAAATAGTTAATTGAAAGAATAAGTAATAGATTAAGTGATAGATCATTATTTTTTTAATTGCAGTAATTCTTTGTGAAGTAAAAAGCCGAAAAACATGTAATTCTGTATCAGGTATGTCAATTACAAGCTTTACTTATCCATGTTGATCCTCTCTTTATACTTAGACTGGTCAGAAGCATCAAGCCAAGCCCCCCCCCCACACACACGCACACACCCACACACACACACACACGCACACACACAGTCGGGTCCTGCAGGGCTCTGGACTGTTGGACCACCGGCAGTCCGGGCTCTAATGATTTCACAGCAGCAGATTTAACAGAGGGTGGCTGCTCTGTGTCAGGCGAGCCCAGAGGGTTTAGAGAGGCTGACAGTCAAAACATCGACATAAAGGTTTGACCCTGAGAAATCCAGAGGTGGAGACGTTCAGGGACCCGCTCCTCTAAAAGCATTTTAACACCAGAGAGGCTGGATGTTTTACTGAGTGGGTAATACGTGTTAGTCCTTTCATAAGTCTGACCTGTGAGCATTAAACTCATGAGAACATTTCTGCACATTCGTAGATCATGAATATTGTTATAAATTAACGCTGTTCGTCCTTCAAGTTTCATTATTATCCCTGATCTAATTGATGCATTTGTAGTTTCTCATTTTATTCAGTGAACGTCTTCCATAATGACTCGTTTTGTTCCATTTCACAATGAATACATGTTTTGCAATTTGAATCATGAATATTGGACATAATAAGCTTTTAAAAGACATTTAAAGTCCAAGAGACAAGTATTTCTTTCAGAGGTTTTTCCAGAGACCCCCACAGAATTTTGCTGTTTAAGTTTTCAGGGGGTCTCATGTGTTAATCAAGAGATCTCAGACCCCCCAAGAGCACCTGGATTTCACACCATGACTGTATTGACTGATTATTTTGTTTATGGATTATCAGACACCAAAACAAAACAAATCCAAAGGATAACATGTTAATACTTATTTCTGACATGATCCCAAGATGTTAAGACAGAGAAAACACAGAGAAGCACGAGACATTCAACATTAAACACAAACAAAACAATCCTGAAATCCAAAGTTAAGAAACAAAAAATAACTTTTTTAACCTTTGTTTTAAAAAAAAAAGACAAAACAAGGACAACTAAAGTGAAAATGTTCCATAAAAAAAGTCCTAACCAGACTTCAATAAGCTCCGATAAGCTGTTGGGACATGGCAACAAAAAAAATAAAAAAAGGAACTTCTGCTGACATTAGTTACTCACGACACTCTACATGAGCGCACACTGGTCCTGGTATTAAAGTTATGCTGCGTATGGACCATTTTTATCTGAGATCACGAGTATTGAGGAGAATTATCTATTTTTATTACATGGGTTCTTTAAATATTCAATTCTGATTGGTCAATTACAGCATTCAAAGGTCTGTTATTTCTTTATAGCAGATGGTTGCTATGTAAAACAGACCGTTGTTATGAGGAACAGACCGTTGCTATGGACACGGTTCTGATCATAGACTCTGGAGGAACAATAAAAGCATTGTTAAAATCACTAAAAAATCATTTGAAAATTAATATTTTGTGTCACATAAATGATTTATCTCACAATAATGTCTCAGTGCTCACTGTACATGATCCCTCACATAATATTATATTATATTATATTATATTGTAGCAACAACACATCAAGAAACACGAGTTTTCTATAGTGATGATATTTGTCTCAATAAAACCAAATGTTAGATCGTGAGAAAAATCACACCAATTTTGATAATCGATTAATCATTTTAAATCATTTATCAGGTAAAAAATTCAAACACTTCATGGTTTCAGTCTCTATAATGTGAGGACTCGTACAGTTTTCTGTTTCATATAATATATAATATGTTTTATATGTTTTTGGGTGTTTGTCACCTTTGACTCTTTGGAGTTTAATGGACTCTATTAAGGGGATAGTTCACATTTTTTTAAGTGGGGTTGTATGAAATACTTATCAATTGTAAAATATTACCTTAGATATGTGATTGTGTGACAAACTAAACTTTTTAAAACACCAGTCACACAATCACACAAACAAACTGATCTAGGCGGCGGGAGCAACTCCTGTGTTTTGCGCGGTAAAATTACTGTTCTGTCTGTTTGTCCAAACTATCCTGTTAATTTTACAGACTGAATGTCCAAAACACTTTTTTTCTTCAGGTGTAAATACTGTCATCAACTGCTTATAATTTGAATTAATTCTGTTTTATAACAGTGAGAGAGGTACCGCATGACTTGTCAGATGAACACGAGGAGTTTAAAAGGTTGTTACACAAAGTGTTGAAGTTTATGTCCGTTTACGTCCCTTCATCCCGTCACCGTCACCTCTGCGCTCCACATTCCAGCCGTCCCGCTCTTATCTTTATTGGCTGAGGACGGGCAGAATTACAGCAGTTAGAGGACAGTTTCTGGACCAGAGAGCAGACGTTCGTGGAGACGACAAACCGCTTATCAATGGAGGAACGACAGAAGAGAATGAAATATATAAGAAGAGAAGAAAGCAGCCTCGAACACGGTGGAGAATCATCTGTGTCCAGATAACGAGACAGACTAGAAAGTGAGAGATAACTGGAAAATAAAAGTGATGTGAAGTGGTTGTAGTAAAAGTAAATGGTCTGGTAAAGCTCCACAAATGACAAACAATAAACTGCCTTATCTTCTCAGACTCTCAGAGGCTGATTTGAGAAAAGAGAAAAACTGGTATTCATCTGATCCAGTCCACTAAAACATTACTGCACCTTAAACTTAAATGATTTACGTGAACCTCAACCGAAATTACTTTTACCATAAACTGACAAATGAAACTAAATCTAACAAACACAATGAGAGACAATAGTTAAGAATGACAAAGTACAAAGAGGTCAATTAAAATACTGATTTCATTTGTAAGGTACCAAAAAAAAAAAAAACAGATTTTCCCCAGGGTAATATTAAAGGGTCTGTTCACCCAAATTACACAAAAAGGAACTGATTTTCCCCACAAAAAAATGTTTAAAAGTAAAGATTGTCAACACTGTTCTGTGGAGTTGGTTACACTTTTTTTTCAAACCTCCATTGTGTTGGGGCGTAAGCAAAAATCATAAAACCTGTAGGAACATAAAACCAAAGCTGGATTTGGATGGAATTTTTTTTCTTAGTAACACAAGCCTTTAATCTTGGGATGCACAATCTTGGATTTTTGCTCATATGGAGATATTTTTCCAACTCATTTTGGCTAATTGCTGATACCGATATATGCACATATTTTTTTTCCACCTAATGACGAGAATATCAAGTCTCTCCTATGGTGGAATTAATATATTATTATTTTTTAATAATAATAATAACTTGGATTTATCAAGGATTTTTCAAGGTACCTAAGCCCGCTTTACAGAGTACGAAATGAAAATGAATAATTAAATAAAGAAAGAAAACAAAACAAGAATACAAAACAATGGTTGCTGTAGATATGTGAAGTTAGATGCCACAAGCCTCGGTGAACA
Source organism: Lutjanus campechanus (assembly GCA_027495735.1). Taxonomy (NCBI): domain Eukaryota; kingdom Metazoa; phylum Chordata; class Actinopteri; order Lutjaniformes; family Lutjanidae; genus Lutjanus; species Lutjanus campechanus. Next base: position 21,419 of record JAJHUR010138823.1, read on the forward strand.
AGTGGGTTTATAGAAGTTTTTTGTGAAGTAGTGTAAGGTCATGGGATTTGTTTTCTTCATTGTAAAACAACCACAATTGCAAATAAAATTTAATTTGACATGACTCATGTTTACTGACCAGGAAATGTATTCAAGTTTTATTCAGGTCACGTCATGTTTGTCATGTTTACTGGCTTTCTTCCTCGCACTCCGACATATCCAGCGTGTCCCTTGTTTTCCCAGAAGTTAGAGCAACAAGCAGTCTGACCATGGTTAGAATCATTTGAGATAATGGGGATAATATGTACACGACTCGATAAAATATATAACATAGGTCCTGTGATTTTCAGACATTTTCATGCGGAAATGTTGCATATTATAGCTTTAAGATGGACAATTACATTTATAGTGTTGAAGGAATGTGATTCGGCCTCAGTGATGAGCAAACATTGCAAATAGCAACACTGATATCTGTTTCGAGCACTTCAAAAAGCCTCCCAGCCGCATATATACTCAAGCCGCATGTGCATAATTAAAGCATCATCTTACTGACCTGTTTTTAGTGTGCAGATACTGATAATTCATTTCAAAGCCTTAATAGGCCGATACCAGTGATGTGCAGATATAATCATGTATTACCACTTTAAATGAATTTCTAAAAGAAAACTGCACTGAAATACCAAATTTCAGGATTTGAAACTGATGAATAAGCAGTGGTTGTTTTGCCAAGGATTGAGCTGATAAATCCCAAATTCTGTTTTTCTCCAAAACCATCTTTTATTGGTTTAATGACATGAGGTCTGACCTCACTATGACCTTGAATAGAAATGAATAGAGCTGACTGTACACTAGGATAGGATAGGATAGGATAGGATAGGACTAAGATCGGGATAAGATAAGGTGAGATTGTATCCTCTGGATTTAGATCTCAGTTTGCAGCAGCACTCTGATGTAGCTACAGGAATGACTGAATTCTTCCATCTGTGGCGTTTAGACTCTGAATCAAGGCAGAAGTTCTCTGTTTAAAACTCCATAGGAAGAGTCAGAGGAGATACTGTTAGCAAGTCTGAGCATGCTCCTGTTGTGATCTGCTTGAAAGTGCACCACAGGTTGGCCAGTAATGTGTATAAATTGAATGGAAGCATCTTGTGTACCCCGTCTTACTCCACTTTCGTGAGACGCACAAAGGACACACTGAGTTGGGCTCCTTGTCCCATCAGGCACTGCGCCTCTGACGGACTCCTGGACC
>JAJHUR010138824.1:0-10536 GCA_027495735.1 Lutjanus campechanus
ATATATATATATATATATATATATATATATATATATATATATATACATATATATATATATATATAGCTATAATATTATAGATCCAAAACAAAACTGACGGAAAGGCAGGTACTCAGAAAAAGTCACGTCTGCTACTTTAGCACCACGGACAGCGACATGGATTCATCAGTACAAAGCAGAGTTAGGCTGCTGATGTTTCAGAACCATGGTCAGCGCCATGGATTCTAACTTGAACAAACTTCAGTCAGATAAAGGATCAATGAGTCAGGGAGACCAGACTAACATATTTTAACTAAACAACCCCTCTGTCCCTGCACTCTTTCTGCTAGTATGAGAGCAGATGGCAGGTTAACAAGAGGGATGGCAGCCCCCTCAAATCACCTACTGGGTTCAGCCTGGGGTGGTTATCGTAAAATGAATGAGACGAGGATGCATGAAAAGATAATTCAAAATACTGAGAAACACGCTTGTTCACTTTTTGAAGCAAGTGCCAGCAGTCTGTTTGCTCAACACAAAGACTGGAAACAGGGAGAAACAGCTAGCCCGGCTCTGTCCAGTGATCATAAAAGCCGCCAACCTGCACTTCTAAAGCCACACAAAAATCAAACTGTGAAACCAACATGTTGCAGTGTTTTTTTTTTTTTTTTTATGTGCCGGACTAAACTCTTGTTTTGTGTCTCTGTGATGTTGCCAGGCAACCAGCGGAGCCTCTTGAAGTGGTGCTGCCTTCAAAAAGAACTTGTAAATTCGTGGTTATGGTATGAGAAGTTGTGAACTCGGAGCTTTCAGAAAATTTCCACTTGAAACCAAGAGTACAGGAGGTGCATACCATTTCTGGGGAAATAATACAATAAAGCACTGGATATTACGCTGGCATGAATAGCCCACAATGCAATGCGATAGTGACGAAAACAACAACATAACAGACAAAAGGCGGACAGCAACCAAGGCAGCTGAGATAACATTAATAATGCTTCTAATTTAAATCCAAGCATAAAGTTTAACTTTGCTAGACTTAATATATTTTTAAACTTAATTAATCGCTGGCATGGGTTAGTATGGTTATGTTTCTCCACTTGGCAAGGAAGCTCTCAGGAGGGGTCATGATACACACTGAACAAACAGATAACATACCATTTATTTACACAGAAGCATGTTGAACGATAGTACACATTTTGGGTATGTAGAGCATGGTATGTGATTTCAGATGCAGCGATTTATCTGGCACACATGAAACCACAAAGTGAACTTGTCATTTTGGTTTTGCGCAGATTACTTAAACAGGATAAAACGTGTTAACAAATTAACTGTAGAGGCGCTGGTGGGAAGATGTTTGTTACATTTAGATAGAGTCAGAGAAGCAGTTTCGCCCGGTTTACAGTCTATATGCTAAACTAAGCTAATTGGCTGCTTGCTGTAGCTTCATATTTACTTCATACTTATGTACTAAAGTAAATAACCGTATTTTCCAAACAGTCAAATCATTGACACTCCAGAACGAACCTGCAGGTTTCATGAAGCCTCGACACAACCTTGGGCATCCTGGCATGCGCGAGATGACAATCACAACAGTGATTTGGAGGTTTCATGTGCTGCTGCAGCATGGCATCAACTGTACCCGAAGCAGAGAGCACAGTGAATCCTCATTATGACCCCTCTCGAGTAGCAACCTGGAACACACACAAAAATATGCAGGAATGATGTCATCCAGTTGATCTGGGGAAGAACACATTTAGACTGTGTTGGTTAATTTACACTTAAAGCACCAGGGCACACCCTGGTACCCAATCTGTCAGCTCAGAAATTCACAGTGCCACAGGAAATCCCATTTGTATATTCACAGTGTTAAATTCTTGGGGGTGCTCAGACTGTAAGTTGGGTACTTATGACACTGTGGCTATGAAGTTGGTGCAACAGAGCGTTTAAATGCTGGAGGATGTAGCCAAATCAAACTAATTGGCCCGGGCCACAGAACAATTTAAAATAGCTCATCTTGAGGCTGTAACTTTTTATGGCCTTTCTATTATCAGAATAGCCAGAAGGTGCATTAAATATCTTACAGCCAATAACAAAAGCCCGAATGTGAGATTGAAGCGTTTTCAGATTAACTGAGACCTCTTGATAAGAGGACAGACAGGATGACCTCTAGATTTTAGTGAAGTGTTGGTGAGGATCAGCACCAGTGAGATGTCAGATGGAAGTGGGAACGAACACGTACACCTGCAAATATTTACCGCTGAACTTTGCCACTCCAGTGATGTATTTTTAGCTCCCTGAAAGCCATAAGCACCCTTGTTTCACTTGTTTTCCATTAAGAGGGACAACTCAGAAACTGAAAAAAGGAGTCCATGTAATGATTCCAATCAGCAGACTAGTTTAAAAATTTACTGTTGTTGATTACACATAGATTAGACTCGCACAGACTTTATCAGGGGATAATGCCTGATTATGGGGATGAATCCAATAATCAGACAATAGCACAAACTCCCAGATTGGCCTTCAGCCAACTGCTGATCGAGTCTTTATCCTGGTGGTGGTGGTGGTGGTGGAGGGGAATGCTGTGGTTGGATGCTGGCATCAGCATGTTGGGTTGATAAAGAGCACAATGATCACTTACTGGCTCCTCTGGGGGTAAGAAAAGGTTGGTGGTTTATTTGTTTGGATGATGTGATCCAGAGGGACTCGCCTCCTGTATTCTGAAAGTCTTAGAGGGAGTAATTATTGAAACAGTAAAGAAGAAATAATTGAAAATTGATTCGTTTGCATGATTAAACTTCAGGCAAGGACCATGGGATGGATTTTACATTCAGTTAAATCCAAGAAACTGTCATAATTTTATGTCAAGCATACAGTAAAGTCGTGCACTGTGGGGTATATGTTAGTGATGTATGATATTGGATTTTTGCCAAAATCCAATATGCCAATATTTTCAAACTAATTTTGGCAGATTGCTGATGCCAATAGCAATATATGCGCATATTTTTCCACCTAATTCTAGATTTAATTTTTTACATTTTTCAAAATTCCTGTCAGTGATTTCTTAGACATGACAGAAGCTCTTCTTAAAATCTTGCCGATGGTCCTTGTGACAAACAGACCATCATTAGACTGAACCCGTGACTGAAGTGGTCACTCATCAAGCCAGTGTGGTTATAATATTTATAAAATAACAGGCCTAGTCATCTAATTTGTTTGTATTAATCTTCATATGATTTTACAACCATTAAGTTCTTGATTCATATATTTTTTTTGTGTTACAGTATTTTGTGTCATTTTCATCATCAATGAATTTATTTCCATTGATTTTCTCAAATGAGCCCTCATACTGAATGAGCTGGTGTACATCTGTTGGTGTACTTGTATGTTTTAGCCCGAGTCTCTGTTTGGTCATTTTCTAATCTCATGCAGTCTGGTTTTTGGGACATTTTTCTCCTGAATGGGAAAGTTGTCCATCTGCTGCATCTCCTAAAGGACCATCGAGGGAGAGAGTTAGGCGTCAACATTATGCAGTCTTACACGCAGAGGGAAACACACACACACACACCTTTTTAAGGTGTCACTGTGGCATTTTCTTGGCGCATATGGTCCAGTCAATGTGATCAGTGAAGGCCACATTAACATGGTTGCAGTGGGACTATTTGTCTCTCATGGTAAGCAGCGTGTTTCCACCTGCTGTGTAATCTTCTGTGACACTTTGTACTCTGATGCCCACTAGCCAATATTATCCTCGTTACACCAGACCCGTGAGAACAGCACAAACAGGCTGTTATAGACGGTCACACTGCTGGTGTCATTATAGCTCCAATATCTTAGACAAAAATGCTGGTGTGGGGATTTCACTGGTTGTGACCAGCACAAAATTAAAACTAAATTATGTGAAAAATGTCAATGTCAGTGTCAATGTCAATTTTATTTATATAGCTCATTTAAAACAACCGTGGCTGATCAAAGCTTAATAAGCATAAAATAAGAATAGGACAAACAAACAAACAGAGCAAAAATATACACATGCACACACAGACACACACACACACACGTGTGATTATTTTTGAACATGTGTTTGTACATGAAGAACATGTATGGATTAGTAAACTATGGCTGTTTTCAAAATCACTCTCATTGACTACTTCCTGTGTATATAATTAAAAACTCAATCGTTTATGCAACAGTGAGAACTGAATTGACATTTTTGGACACTTAAAGGGATAGTTTGGATTGTTTATTTGGAGATGTTTGAGATACGTATCCATAGTCAGTGTATTATTTACAGTAGACGGTGGTCAGCATGCCCCCAGCAGGAGTACTAAGCAATAGTACTGCTGTAAACAGCAGATGGTGGCTGAAATGTATTTTAATGTATTAAAAAAAATCAAGATCAGTTTAAGTGTACACTGTATTTGGAGTATTCTCACTGCTTTAGCAGATCAGACAGAATTTACTGACGGGAAATCAGTGTTATATGAGTCAAATACGGCTCTCTCCAAGGCAACCAGGCTCCTTTGGCAAAAACAGGAATTTTACCTCGCAGAACACAGGAGTTTCTGACTCACCACTGCCTTCATAAGTTAGCTTGTTTGAGTGACAGTGCAACTTCTGAATTTTAAAGGGTCAGTTCAGGTTCACCAAAGTCAAACAATAATACAAGTTGTGGAGAGAGCAATATTTGGCTTATGTAACAGTGGTTTTCCCATTAGAAAAGGCTCTCTGACATCAAGGTAAAGTGGTGAAAATCTCCTAAATATAGCATTCACTTAAACTGATATGGATTTTTTTTTTTAAGTGGGCCTTTTTTAAGTGGCCAAAACATGTTTTGCTGCTGACCCTGTCCACAGCAGTGCATTGCTTACTGTTCTACAGCAGCTCTCCTGCTGCTTCTGCTCAGCGTAAGTTCAATCAGGAAGACGATCTTTATGCTTTATTCATCACTAACTGTTTTTTTCTCTCCCCCTCTCTCTTTACCCGCTTACTCTCAATCAGCTATCCATGGTCATTCACTCTTTAACTCAACCAACCAGATTTAGCCACAGTCTCCATCATCCAAAACTTTAAATCTGTTCTCCTCTCTGCCGCTTCCAGCTCTCATTTCTGCAGGGAATTGTTGCGACCCTCCTCCACCCTGTTCTCCTCCAGTTCATCTAATCCATCCAGAGCCCAGGTTGAACTATATCAGAAGTCCAGTCCTCATCTCATCCAGATCATCAGCCATCCACCACCAGTGTCTAGACTCCATCGGGAGGTTTCTTTTACTAATCGCGGCTTCTCTACCCTCTTTATACATGATGATATCACGATGGAGTCTAACCACCAAAGACCACATTTCTCTCTCAATTGTGCACTCAGAATGAAGTCTCTCCTGATTGATCTGCAGGTAATACACTGATTATGGATATTTACCACAAACAACCCACTTCAAAAAATCTGAACTATCCCTTTAATCATCATCATCATCCTTTCGTGTCATCACTGACAGCTCTTAAGTAGCACAACTGTAATTTTCTATGAAATGAACTGGATTACATTGTAGGATTAGTTGTGAAAACTAGCGTACATTCCAGAGACACTATTAATTTGCTCCATTGTGGACTTTTTGAGGGAACTATATAGTGGACACATTTACACACTAACAATTCAGCAAATATAGAACTATAAAGTAAATAGGGAGTGATTTTGGACACAGCCTTGATGTCTGTTTTGTTAAAGAGCAGGGCAGCAGTTGATGGAGCAGGGGCCCGTGTTAAATCGCTAACAGTGCTATATTCGTAGATAGATGGGAACTTTATACTTTTGTCTTAATTCCTCAAATGTGCAGAGCCTGTCGTTTTTGCATAGATCAATAATCTTAGTAAGTGCTCTTTCAGCACTGTTTTTTTTAAAATCCAGGCTTTAAAGTGCCAGATTTGAAATGGGCATACCCCCAAATTGGACAGAACTGAGACAGTTTAAATGTTAGTCAGCCCCAACTGTGTTCATTCCAAAGGTATTTAGTATCTATATTTAATCTGACAAGTTCTTTGGAGTGTAAGTGTAATATATAAAGGCATGCTTTATATACAAAGTGGATGTTAAATCTCTAACAGTGTGTTTTTTTCCACTGTGAAAATGCCACATCCTGTCACTGAACTCCTGCTCTCACTGCTGGTAAACATGCTGATGTGCACACACACAACGTACACAGCAATTAAGTAATTAGCTGGGCTGCTCTCACATGTGAATCGGCAGAACATATGCAGAACTGCATGTTTATGAGCGAGTGAACAGCGAATGTGTCATGACTAAATGAGGTGAACTCACTCCAGCTGTGTCTTGACTTTATCTCTGACTTTCTCCAGCTGCTCACGGCAACACCTAATCATTTACTCGCCCCGCAGAGGGGGGTGCTGCGAGAGAGGAACACAAAAAGTCGTCAAAGTGTAAACAGCTTTTGCGAAAATGTTTATGCTAATCAATTATCTGCCAAAGTCAGTGTTGTGTTGGTGCATGTGAGGGGAATGCAAAAATTGCTCTCCTCTGTGTCCTGACAAAATAATTATTGTATTTTATTTATTTCCACTGTTTATTGCTGCTCTGCATGTATCAAGAGGCGGTTGTGGTCAGTATTGCTTGGCTGTGTTTTGTTGCTTTGTTGCTTGCAGGGCTACAGTGGTGAAGAAAGGCTCCTTTACTTAAGTAAAAGAACTAATAGCAAGCTCACTTTAGAAAATACTCCAGTAGAATAAATTGATTGAAATTAAAATCTTAAGCGAAATTGCAAAAGTATTATGAAGAACAGGCACTCAGCTCACTTAGATTGGTAATATTCATACAATATTGTACATGTATTTTTCTCATGTAGTTGGTTGAGGTAACTTGGATCATTTTTTAGAAAGTGGCAACTAAATTATTTTCATTATGGTTTAAACTGCTGATTATTTTCTTTAGTCACAATTAAACAAGTTTGAGGCAAGTTCCATCCATCAGATGTCTTGTTTTGCAATTTAATTCAATTCAATTTTATTTGTATAGCAACAAATCATTAAAAAGTTATCTCAGGGCATTTTTCAGTTAGAGAAGGTCTGGACCATACTCTTTATAAAGCCAACTGCTCCCACCAAGAACAAGTCTGGGGCACGGTCAATATGAAAATGTTGTGCACCGTTTTGCTACTGTTTCCAGATTGAACGGCACATTTCTCCAAAACTGTGCGCAACGATGTTTTGAGATAAGTTTTCTCTCATTATGTGGGTGTGGTGCAGGTGTCACCCCATCGGCACTGTTGTGTATGCAAACACCAGTGTCTTAAAAAGGTGTTCAACTCAGCACCGTTTCTGTTTAAATATACGTTTTGTCTGGGCTGAACGTGGTCCTGATGTTTTTGTTTTTTTATTGGGGAGGGGTACTGGGGGAATGATGGAGGAAACAAGAGTCCAGGCTCATGTTCAAAGCAGAGCTGTTTTCTTTTCTTTTCATTACTTTGAACTCTTGCTTTTATTCTTGTGTGGTTTTAGCTCTTCAGACAGAGAACAAATAATTAACATAACATCAAAATCAAGAGAAATTGTGTGCAATAATCAAAGTAAATCAAATATTCAAACTCAGCTTTACAGGACGCACACATTATGGCTGGGTGGTAAAGACTGAACATGGTGGGGGAGGCAGCATTTAAATCCTCTGATTAGATTGAAGTGATTCCACCTGAGGGGGCAGGGGGTGTCCTTCCCAAGCGGGAACGCTTTTTCTGTTTTTCACTTCCTCAGGTGAGGTCATGTGAGCTCTGGATGAGGACTTTTTACAACTGTCCAAACCTTAAAAATGTTTCAGTTTGTTGTAATTTGAGGAGCTTTATTAAAAAGAAAAAGCAGCAAATGGTCACATTTGAGACGCTGAAACTATGAAATGTTTCAGGCATTCTGACATGAAGAAGGTCTTATGAGTAATCGGTAATCAATCATAATTTTTCACAATTTACAAATGAACAAACTGATTAACTGACTAATCATTTCAGCTCTCTTTACTTAAGCTAACTAACTGAAGTCACCAGGCAGACACTGGAGTAAAAAGTACAATATTGCCCTCTGTAAAAGTAGAAGTGTACAGATATCTCACTGTACTTCAGTACAGTATTTGAGTAAATGTACTTAGTTACATTGCATCACTGAGGCTATATGTGCTGAAATGCTGTTTGTTGTTTCTGTGTTATTGTACTGATGTTTTGCTGTTTCCTGTTGTTCTGCGTGATTTGTGTTCTGTCTTAAAGAATTCTTGTTTTGCTGCTGTTGCTCTCTCTATATTGTCTTTTGGCCTCCCTCTGTAAGTTTTATCACTTTACGGGGTTGAAAACATCTCACCAAAAGACTGCGGTTATTTCTGAACATTGAAAATGAAATTTTGATTGTTGTTGTTATATATTTCTGCCACTGGCAACAACACTCAGAGGCGTAGGTGGACTGACCATCACGAGTGGCCAACTGGGACCTGAAGGCCAACAGTGAGCAGAGAGAGACCCATGCCTTCCCCACAGAGAGAGAGAGAGAGAGAGAGAGAGAGAGAGAGAGAGAGAGAGAGAGAGTGGGATGTGAGGGTTATTGAGTGCATCAGTAGTCCGTGGGTCTCCCCTTCCAACTATTGTTTAGTTACTGTAAATAGAAAAGAATATGTGACTGATGAATATGAAACAGTTAAAACATCTAAAGGGAGTCCGTAAAATCAGAGATAAAGAGCTATTTTAAAACAGATATAAGAATAAGTGCCACTAATCAAAATATTCTTTGATCATCAGTAGGCAATTAGAGGTAATCTGCCATCCCCCTTTGTTAACCTGTCATATGCTTCCTCTCCATCCCCAGCAACAGAGAGAAAACAGGGGGCAGAGGGTTTGTTTAGTTGAATATGTTTGTCAAGTCTGTTTCACTCATTGATCCTCTATCTGACCGAGGTTAATCTATGGCCCTGACCATGACTCTGAAATATCAGTGGTATAACTTCACTGTGTATTGATAAATCAATGGAGCTGTCCGTGGTGCTGAAGTAACAGACAGATTTGTGATTAAGACTTTTTTTTCCTTTTGTCTTGGATCTATAATATTCTCTAAACTCTACAGAACCAAAAGAGCCGTTCACAAGTCAGTTCACAAGGCGCCGGTAAACAAAACGAGCCATGTCCACCCCTCTGTAAAAAATTAATAACTGTCTAGTGCTGATTGTATGGACAGCAACTCTATCCTCACAATCATCTTCATTAATTCTGTTTATCAATACACTATTTTTTTTTTTTTTTTACAACAGACATTTTGACAACATGACAGTGACTACGTTTACATGCACACGAATCTGGCAATATTTTGAATTTGACCCGGGTCATGTAAACTGTATATTGTGTTTGGATATTCCTGATTATTCCAAAAGTAGTTTCTTTGAACATGTACACAACACCTTTGGAATATGCATCTCATTTGGGGTTTCTACTCCAGTTTGCAACACATGGCCACTTACCTGTTTACAGTCAGGTCTGAGCATTGCAAACAAAACTACTCAGCTAAAACAACAGTTTGCAAGGCTTGGCTAGAGAGGCATGCACAAAAGAAAAACATACTTTTGTTTGGAAGGAGAAACGAACTTTTAAGTAGGAATGCACCGATACCGATACCAGCATCGGGTATCAGTCCGATACTATCCTCATGTACTCATACTCGTACTCATAAAACTACTCCGATACCCCCGTACCCGATACCACGTCACGAAAAGTAGCCGCTCGACACAAGCAAACATCTAACGAACCAACAGGGTGTAGAGTTCAATGCGCTTGCTGATGCTTACCTTCTTTTTTGGTCGCGTCGTCATTGTCATCAGCGAGAGACTCGCTGTCCTCAACATCATCCACTAATGACCGCAGCGACTTTGGAAACTGTCCATAAAAATCCATTTAAGTCCAGGTAAAACTGAAATAAATGCACAGTGCACCTGTAGACCGCAGCCAGCCGCTGTTCAAAAAGTCCCGGCGGGAGTAAAGTAGTTGAATGTGACTAATTAATCCGGAGACGCAGAAAAAAACACCGCTGCCACCAGTCTGTAACCATCTTTTCTTCGTGATAAGCTGCCACAACTTATACTTCATGTTCAGTGAAATGGCCTGACAGTACAGTACACCCAACTTCACTCTTTGGGGCTCACAGCGGGGTCAACAAAACTGTTGCACATGGCACCACACTCATACCTGTCCCCCCATAAACAATGACAGGTAGGAACTAATTAGCTCTTTAGACAAGACGGACACGAAGAAGAAACCACACATGCAGCTAAATCTATGAGCTAAATGTGTAATTAAAATACTAGTTAAAGTTCTGTAAATTACAGTGAAATAATTATATATAACACCATTTGTAACAGTAAACTTAATTCTGTGAGTCCATAATCTCGTTGTGAAATTATTATACTGATTAGGTCGCGTAGCGTGCGCAGTTGGAGTAAGAGAGAGACACGGTACATCAGGTGCAGATATTTTGCATTCGCCCTGGCTGAAAAACAGCCCAAGAGAAAACGGTCAGAGGAGCATAAATTTAA